>LTAE01002809.1:0-20861 GCA_001647135.1 Pontederia paniculata | reverse complement strand
AAGAGAGAGAGAGAGAGAGAGAGAGAGAGAGAGAGAGAGAGAGAGAGAGAGAGAGAGAGAGAGAGAGAGAAGAAGAGAGAAGAAAGGAGGAGGGAAGATATTATCTAGCGGCTGGGTAGAATGTAACAAGGGTTATACACAATTAATTTCGTGTTAAGGGTTCATATAAGGATCAATTAGGATTTAGAGAGTTTTAAACATGATTAACTCTAATTCTACCTCGGGTGGGCTTTGCCACGAACGCCCAACACGGCCCGCGTTCAAAAGAATCCGACCCATTTTTGACAACACGGTCCGTGTCCGCACAGGACACAGCCCGTGTTTGGTTGGGGTATTACAATTGTCCATACAAAAATCTCATAAGTTTTGAAGGTGGAATGCATAGGAAGAGATCATGATGAATTAGGAGATCATCTTGGATTAAAGTTCTTAGTTTAAACAATTGACCTTTACGAATGAATACATCATATTTTGCTATCCTGATGGAGACTTGAATTGTTGTGTTGGTTAAGGTGAAGGTCCAATCAAAATGATTTTAATTAAAAATGATTATTTTATATCTAATTAATCATAATTAACATCAGTTAAATATATATTATGTTATTAATAGAAAATAACTAATTTTTCTATTTTTTTAGTTTGATCTTCAAAATTTATACACTAAATAATATATATGATAATAGCATATACTATACAGTATATAGACTTGTACTTATATTAATGTGGTGCATCCACAACTCACATGCCAACCAAGTCTTCTGTTGATTCTTCTCGAGCCGCCCCTTCTCATCACCTCACTTACTAGCTTTGGTGATGTCTTTTCCCCTTTCTTTCTTCCTATTATATCGTCTATCGAGTCATTCAAGGACATAAATTAATGAAATTAGAATACTTTTTTCTCGCATTTAGTTATTGAAATTTGACATTAAGTAGAACTATAAATAAAGCTAGCTTTTATTTTCTTTTATGTTAATCTTAATTTCTTTTGTTAAAATATAAGTATATTTGAACTTACTTAAAGAAGAAAAGAAAATATAGCAAAACCAAAATCACGGCGATGAGCTTCAAACTATTATTAGCATATCACGTATGATGTCGGAGATGCATGCATACATATTTAGTTTTTACCAGACACACACACCATACATGGTGGTGGAGATGCATGCGGATAGATTTGGCTTGTTACTTTTCTTATCACATCATTGCGTATAGCGAAGAGACACATGCATATAATATAAATCTCCCTCCTCCCTCCTCCCTCCCTCCCTCTCTCTCTCTCTCGCTCTCTCTGATGTCCATCAGCGCCACACAGTTAACAGGGAACAAAATGGTGCAAAGTAAACATGGAGCAGGAACACCATTCCTTCTCCTCCTCTGCCTCTTCCTCTGGGCCTATGTCCTCATCCTGGCGACAGCAACCAACGAGAGTGCACTAACTGGTTTTAGCTTCCAGTTCATCCACCGGGAGTACTCCAAACGCTCCCCATTCTACTCCGCAAACCTCACCGACGACGAGCGCCTGGAGAGGGTCCTCCAGCTCTCGCGCGGGCATGTACAATGGCTCAAGTACTCCTCCTTCGGAGACGCCAACCTCACCGACATACGTCCACCTATATACTACCACTCGAACATCTACATGGTCGCTGTCAAACTCGGGACGGGTCACGGCCTCCAGGACTACTTCCTGGAAATCGACACGGGGAGCGGACTCACCTGGACGCAGTGCGCCCCTTGTGACCCCTGCTTCCACCAGGACGCCCCCTACTTCGAACCGGCGCACTCCCCGACCTACCGGCGCATGCTCTGCAGCGATCGCATCTGCAGGCCGCCGTACCACTGCATCAACAACGTCTGCATATTTGTCGTCAACTACGCCGACCATACCTCTGTCAAAGGCCTGCTGTCACGAGAGACGTTCAGCTTCCAATCGCTCGCAGGTGGCGGCCACGAGTCCATTCCGAACCTAGCATTCGGCTGCTCGCACAAGAGTCACATGAACTACGAGGGTCAACCTGCCGGTCTTATGGGCATGAACGGTCTGCCGGAGTCCTTCGCCGTCCAACTTGCCAGGATCACCAACGGTCGTTTCTCCTACTGCCTGTTTCGCACCGGGAGCGAGGGCTTCGGCTACCTCCGGTTTGGGAACGATATCACGATGAGGGGACCGGTACAACGAACTCCACTAGTGATACATGAAAGATCCGGCCACTATCACGTCAACCTTATTGCCGTCAGCCTGAACAACGTTCGCCTCAACATTCATCCAATGCTCTTCACACGACGGGCCGATGGGTCCGGCGGCGTCATAATCGACTCCGGCTCAACCGTTACCTACATGATCAGGCCGGCGTATGTCAAACTGAGACAGGCGGTGGAGCGTTACTTCGGATGGTATAACATCAGACCAGTGAGGCCGGACTTGGGCTTATGCTTCCCGCATACCGCTGGTGTGCAAAGTTTGCTCCCAACCATGACGCTCCACTTCGAAGGCGCCAACCTCCTGATCGCTGGCACGAGCATGTTCTACGTCCATCAGCAGGTGTTATGCCTGGCCGTGGACCCCCAAGATGGGATTACCCTCATCGGAGCTTTCCAACAGCGGAACACAAGGTTCACATTCGATCTCCGACAAAGGGCACTGTTGTTTGCTCCGGAGGATTGCTCCCTTGATGGACACCATTGAGTGATGGAGCTAGTGCATGAATCATCGCCTTTGTCCTTATTTTCTTGGAGTCACTACAAATAATTTAATATAAAAAGAGTTGGATTAAGATTTAAAGTTGCAAATGTTTTTTGCTAATTATTAATTACAAGTTGCAAGTATCTTTTTTTTTCTTAGAGATTAAAGTTCCAAGTTTTAATGTGATGCACGCACCCAAAAGAGTTATATATGTGCATTAATACCCGAAAAAATTATGCGCATGCACCCTTTATGTAATGATCTAGAAACATGGTCCAGTACACGTGCGAATCGATATTCGGCACGTGCTCAAAATAATATCCGAGATGCTACATGACAATAAATTTTAACTTGATTATTGACAATTTTGGTCAACACGTAGAAAATAAAAATATGAGAGACATAGGTCAAAATGAGATACTATCAGCGGAAGACCTCACCAAGACATATAGTCTACAACCACTATGATATACTCATTCTTAAATAATTTAGTAAAAAGACCTATAAAATATATCACCAAACATTGAAGATACCACAAAAGATAATGTTAGTTAAAAGCATTTTATTTTTGGGGGAGATGTTACTTGATTGTTGAATTGATCACAGAGCTTACAATATTCTTGTGCATCCTTGAATATTGTTGTTAGATTCCAACACTTTTTGTCGCTATCTGATTTGGTCCAAAACACCATCCTGCTAATTGATTATGGTAGTGCCTCAAGATCTTGTTGAGTTCCTCCTCATGCACAGATTCACGAATAACTTGGTCTGCACTTATGCGAAAAAGGTAGGGGTATTCCCAAATATAATGTTTCAAGTCAACAAAGAATTTCTTTTCTGCCGACTTATCATCCCCTTAGGAATCCAACCTCCTGCAATAAAGTTAGCATAGTCTCCAAACCAATGTGAATGAGAAAACTCAGAAATCTTACAAATAGATCTTACAGATAGTGCTGATGCAGAAACGTTTCTCATCTAGGAACTCATCCCTAATGTCCTCAGTCTCCTCTGGTGCTTTTCCATTCTTGAGCGAAGGTCAGCCACCACATTCCCATATCCCTTCTTGTCTTTGATTTCCACGTCAAATTCTTGAAGGAGAAGAATCCACCTCAACAATCTTGGTTTGGCATCTTTATTGACCATTAGATGGACGAATGGTTGCATGATCCGTATAAACAATGACTTTAGAGCAAATTAGGTAGGACCGAAGCTTGTCAAAGGCATAAACCACTCCCAGAAATTTCTTTTCAGTAGTAAGATAATTGACTTGAGTGGGGGTGAGGGCCCGACTCGCATAATATATCACATGAAAAACCTTGTTGCCATGTTGACCCAGCACAACCCCAATCGCTCCATCACTTGCATTGCACATGCATTCAAAGGGTGAACTCCAGTAAGGTGCGACAACTATAGGGGAAGATCTCAATTTGTCCCTCAAGCTTTGAAAAGCCTCCAAACACAACATCAAACTCGAATTTGACATCCTTTGAGAGCAAGGTTGTCAACGGCTTCGTGATCTTTGATAAATCTTTAATGAATCGTGTGTAGAAGCCAACATGCCCTAAAAACTCCTTATAGTGGTAGGTGAGGGTAGGTTGGCGATAAGATCTATTTTAGCCTTGTCGACCTCAATGCCTTTGTCAAAAATTTGTAACCAAGGATTATGCCTTCTTTGACCATGAAGTGAAAATTCTCCCAATTCAACACTAGGTTAGTCTCTTCACATCTCTCTAGAATTGATTCTAAATTTTCAAGACAATTATTGAAAGAATTTCCAAATAAGGTAAAGTCATCCATAAATACCTCCAGAATTGACTCATTCATGTCAACAAAGATGGTCATCATGCAACACTGAAATATTTCAAGATGTTGCATAGACCAAAAGCATTCTTCTACAGGCAAATGTAAATGCGGTCTTGTCTTGGTCCTCAGGTGCCACAACAATTTGGTTATAACTTGAGTAACCATCAAAAAAATAATAATAACTATGCCTCAATACTTGCTCCAACATATGATAATTGAAGGTAAGGGAAAAATGATCCTTGTGGGTTGCTTCAGTCAGTTTTCCATAATCTATGCATACCCGCCAACCAATCACGGTCCTTAGGGGTATCCACTAATTGTTGGCATTCTTGATCACAATCATGCCCCCCTTCTTAGGAACAACTTGTATAGGACTAATCCATGGACTATATGAGATAGGATAGACTATAACTACATCCAACAACTTGATAAGTTCCTTCTTTACAACTTCCTTCAATATAGGGTTTAGTCTCCTTTGAAATTGAGCACTTGTTTGTTGTCCTCTTCCAAATAATATCTTATGCTTGCAAATTGATGGAGAAATCCCCTTCATATCTGAGATAAACCAGACAATTGCTTGCTTGTGTCTTCTAAGAACTCCAATTAGTTTCTTCTCCATCTCATCTATCAAATATGTAGAAACAATTACATGATATGACTTTTTCTCAAGAAAGGAACACTTTGAGGTGAGATGGAAATTCCATGAGCTTCAAAGATGGGATATCCTTGTTTTCTTCTACTTGCTGAGTTCATCCTTAACTTCTTCAAATTCTACTTCAAAATCTTCATTATTTGGATCTTTGATAAAATCTATCACAATGTCGTCCAATACATCTGAGTGATCATCATCAAAAGTGTCAATGCCAAAGCATGGAGAGAACTCTTTAGTTCAGGGAACGGGCCATTGTGAAGCTTAAATCTTCATTGTAAAGCGATGTGCAGACCTGAGGAACAGAGAGGAAAGGGAGTAAGAACAGAGGATATGATTTTTTCATGCAAACAAACTCAAGACCCCAACTTTCATTGATTAGCAAAGTGTTTTTATAATACAAGAAGATTAGTTTAACTTGGAAACTAATTATATCCTAAACTCAAAAGATAAAGTCCTAATCAAAACAAAAAAAAATATCCAAACTAATCTAATGCAATCAACCTAAGATAAGATAAGAAACCAATCTAATCTAATCTCTCTCATACTTCAATATGTCTGGATTAGATCCTAACATACTCCTCCCTAATCCTAACATTCTTTCAAATCCTTCATTTCAAGCAAGTAACCATTGTTGCCATCTTCATTGGTGGTAGCGCCTTCATAAGCACATATGTCGCTGCTCTTCCAAGTGCACAAACTCAACTTTAATTTGATCCTTATCAACACATGCTCGAATGAAGTGGAACTTTGTGTCTATATGCTTGATTTAGTCATGGAAGATACGATTCTCAATCAACGCAATAGCTGACTTGTTATCAACTAACAACTTCACTTGTCTCAATTCTTGTTTTGCTAACTGTCCCAATAAGCTCCTCAACCACAACGCTTGACAGGCCACCTTTATAGCTTCCATGAACTCAGCTTCACAAGATGATAAGGCCACGGTCTTCTGCTTTTGGGATGCACATGAGACTAGGTTGTTGTTGATATAGAAAGCCATGCCTCCAGTGCTCTTTCGATCATCCAAATCACCAGCTAGATCACTATCATTGTAGCTCGTGATCTGTTCTTCTTGAGCGCCTTTCTCATACACAATTCCATAGTGTATGGTTCCCTGCAGATACCTAAGTATTTGCTTCATGACCTTTTGGTGCATCACGGTTGGTGTCTCCATGAAACGGCTAACCACTCTGAGTGCATAGGAGATATCCGGTCTAGTATGAAGCCTATACCTCAAGCTACCGATGACACGCTGGTACTCAGTCTCATCCATGGGTTGACCTTTTGGATCCTTATGTAATGGTGCCTTTGGTTCCATCAGAAATTTTGTTTCATTCCACTCTGCCATGCCAAACTTCTCCAGAACTTTCTTCGCATTTGATGATTGCCTAAGAGTCATCTTGTTCTCCTCTTGAGTCACCTCAATTCCCAGATAGAATGTGAGCAATCCAAGGTCACTCATCTCAAATTCTCTCATCATTTGCTGCTTGAACACTATGATTTCATCTGGATTCTGTCTTGTTACCACAAGATCATCCACATGTACACCGACGATTATGCCCTCAGATCCTTCACCTCTTGTGTACACAATTTGCTCATGTGCGCACTTGTCGAATCCAAGGTTCTTTAAGCTTCTGTCGATCTTGATATTCCATGCCCGTGGAACTTGCCTGAGACCATATAGTGCCTTGCTCAGTTTGTACACAACGTGCTCCTTGTTCTTTTGTACAAACCCTTCTGGCTGCGACACATACACTTCTTCTTCAAGATCTCCATTGAGGAACACCGACTTCACTTCTAGGTGGTGCACTTGTCATCCTTGATTTGCAGCAATCACAAGGATGACTCAGACTGTATCAAGCCTAGAAACAAGTGCAAACACCTCATCAAAATCTACACCTGATTGTTGAACATACCCTTTGCAATGAGCCTCGCCTTGTGCTTGACTATTTTGCCTTCAGAGTTCTTCTTCACCTTGTAAAACCACTTCAGACCTATGGGTTTCTGCCCTGCCGGCAACTCGATGAGAGTCCATGTTGCATTCTTCTCTATGGAGTCAAGTTATTTCTTCATCGCATCTTCCCAGTCAAGTTTCCCAGCAACTTCTTTATAGCTTGATGGTTCCTCCATTTCGACCAACAAAGCTTCGCCTTCTGTCTCTTCGTTAGAGAGCTCAACTCTCCTTAAGTATCTCATGATGCTTTCCATGTCTCTGTATCTGACATGGCTGCTGCTACTGTCGCTGCTGGAGGGAGACGACTGTGGTACCATGGTTGCTGTTGGGAAATGAGATGAAGACTCGGCCCTTTCTGCTGCACGAGCTACGACGTGCTCCCTAATCTCGTCACCGGTCCCGATGGTGGCTGACCAACCCGAGGTGCTGCAACCTGAGTTACATTATGAAAAACTTTTGACTCACCTTAGCATGAGGCAGTTGTCGTGAGAATTTGAAGGTCTTCTCATTCTAGCTCGAGAATTGAACTTATCTCTACTCCGAAGTCTGAAGTTCCGCCGCTGCCTTGGCTTGCGCTCCATGCAATCTCCTTGCCGTCTTCGAACTTCACATCCCTGTTGATATGTAGCTTCCCTGAATGAGGGTTATATAGTCTATGGGCCTTGCAGCCTTCTTTGACGCCGAGGTACACCATGGCTTGACTCCGGTCATCAAGCTTCTTCGAATGCGGCATGATTACCTTCGTGTGAGGGGTGCATCTAAATATACACAAATGCCCGAGGTGTGGCTTCTTCCTAGTCCATATTTCATACGGCGTACAATCACCTCAGGCCTTTGTCTTTCAAGAGGTACACCGCATGCCTCACGGCTTCTCCCCAGAACCTCCCAGGGACCTTCATACTCTTCATTAGTGATCTCGTCATCTCCATCATGGTGGGATTTCTTCTTTCTACCACATCGTTCTGCATCAAAGTGTATGGCAATCAGGTGTCTCTGGATCCCAGCCTCGTTGCACAACCTGATGAACTCACTGGAGAGGAACTCACCACCATGATCTGTCCTCATGGTCTTCAGTCAGCATCCAGTAGAGTTCTCCACCTGCAGCTTCAATTTCCTGAAGGCCTCGCAAGCTTGATCCTTCAACTTGATCACACAGACCCACATCCATCGAGAGTGGTTGTCAACTGCAAGCATGAAATAATTTTTACCTCCAATAGTCGATAGTGTGATGGGTCCACAGAGGTGCATAAGTTTGAGCAACTCCTTTGCCCAGAATTCTGTTGACGCTGGGAGTGGGTTTCTCGTTTGCTTGGCAGCCAAACATCCCTGACAGAGACTTTTCAGATGCTCGATGGCTGGCATACCGATAGCCATCTTCTTCTTGGTCAGCAACTTTAGGGATTGGAAGTTGACATGACCTAGCCGAGCATGCCAAAGCCACGCTTCATCTGAGATATTTGCAAGTAGACACATAGGCTCATTCACCTCCAAGAGCGTCTTGTACAACCGATTTGAAGACCTCTTGATTTTCATGAGAAACTTGCCGTGAGAATCGTACACCAAGAGATGATATTTTTCCATGATGATCTTACACCCTCCTTCGGCTAACTGACTGCAATCGATGATGTTGTTACAAAGGTTAGGGATGTAGTACACATCATAAAGAAGGCGCTGCTCACCTCCCTTGAACCGGAGTAGCATCGAGCCTCTGCCTTTGATCGCAACCGTGTAGCTGTCGCTAAACCTTGGATGCCCCTAGATAGTCTCATCCAGGTTGTGGAACTTCCTCCGTTGTCCCAAGATATGTTTGCCCGCGCCATTGTCGAAGTACCACAAGTCGAAGGTCTTGTTCTCCTTGGCTTCTGTTCGAAGATTTGGCTCCGCCTTGTCTTCATTAGCAACATGAGGTCCGAATTATCAACTAATGTGGACATGAGCAGGGTTGTCTACTCCTCATCCACATAGGAGAAATTCTCTACTTCGACCTTTGACTTTGCCTTGCACTCTAATGCATAGTGCCCCATCTTCTTGCAGTTGTAGCACCGGATGTGACTCTTGTCATGACTGCCTCTACCCGCACCGAGCCGTCTCTACCACGCCAGCCTCTGCCATGGCCACGTCCACTTCGGTTGTAATTGTCGCCTTCACCGTGGGCAGGAGCTTTGACCTTCTTGTCCGATGATTCTTCTTTACCGCCATTCTTTTTCCATGCCTCCTATTGTGCTTGGGTCAGAAGAATTTTCCCCGACCGATCACCGTCGGGCGCATGTTTATGTGCACGCTCCTCCCAAGTCTTCAAACGCCCAACCGTATCTTCGAACGACATGGTATCGATATCGCAGAACTGCTCGGTACTCACGATAACCGAAAATAATCTGTCTGATATGTTGTTGAGAAGTTTCTTCACCATCATCACATCATCTAGGGTTGAACCCAAGTTGATGAACCTTGCTGACATACTCGCCAGCTTTTTGACGTAGTCGTCCAAGGTCTCTCCCAACTTCATCTATAACATCTCGAAATCTCCTTAGAGAATCGAGAGATGTGTGGTCTTGACGCGATCGGCTTCGATGAATCTCGTCTTGAGACTGCTCCAAAGATCCTTCGCCGTCTTGTTCTTCGCTACCTGTAGAAGAATATCTTCCGGAAGCGACTGGAGAAGACACACCCTCGCCATCTTGTTCTTCTTGACATCCACCGCAGTCCCTTCCGCCGGTACGCTTCACAAACTCCCTGGGCATCCATCAAGGCTTCCATCTTGATCGCCCATGTGGTGTAATTGGTGGCCATGAATTGAGGGTAATGGAATGACATACCACCTTCCTTCGCTGCTGCTGCACCGATGGTGATGAGCGACATGTTCTCGAGTCATATATACATGGGCATGCACTCTGGCGAGCCTTATGGCCTGCAGGTTAGACCTTTGTCCGCGTGTTTCGTATGCACGAAGCTTGCGCAAGTCCACCGTTCAGCAACGCCGCGTCATCGTTGCCTACGCGTGCTCCTCTTTCGTGTTCAGCCATGCTGCGCCATCGCTGCCTGCGCACTTGTGCTCTGATACCATGTGTTGAGGACAGCAGCGACGTGCATACTTGAGGAACAGATAGGAAAGGGAGTAAGAATAGAGGATATGATTTTTTTCATGTAAACAAACTCAAGGCCCCAACTTTCATTCATTAGCAAAGTGTTTTTATAATATAAAAAGATTAGTTTAACCTAGAAACTAATTATATCCTAAACTCAAAAGATAAAGTCTTAAGCAAAACAAAAAAACTAATCCAAACTAATCTAATCCACTCAACCTAAGATAAGATAGAAACCAATCTAATCTAATCTCTCTCATACTTCAACATGTCAAGATTAATTCCTAAAAGATTTAACTTGTGTTGTTGTACATCAATCATAGTATTTTCTATGGATAGAAAGGGTCTTCCAAGGATAATTGGAGCTTCTTCATCGCAGTCCATGTCCATAATGATGAAGTCAGTAGGAACACAAATTTGTCCACTTTCACCGAGCTAGCAAATGCTTTGGCCTCCTCCTTTGAGTTCTTCTCGGTATTACTTGGTAATGCTCCTTGTTCTCTCCTTAGAACTATATTTGCTAGTTGACCTATTTGCACCTTAAGGTTGCGAATTGATTAATCCTGATTCGCCACCTTAGACTCCACGTTGGTCAGGAAATTGATCAGCAACTCCTCCGTATTATTCTTTGGCTCTGCAGTTGGGCATTGGGAGCTTTGTAAGAGAGGGTTGAATATGTTGTTGCCCTATCCCAATGATAATTGGGATGATTCCTCCACTCTAAACTGTAATTATTATTGAATGGATTATTGTTCCTAGGATTGGAACCAACCACAAATCTAGCATTCTCAAATTTGGTTGCTTCTGAATTATTGATCTAGGTATAAGATATAGGATCGTGGGATTTGAGGTTTACACAGATCTTAGAGGGATGTTTCTAGATGCAGAATGATGTCCTCCATTCTTCTAAGATGTGGCAACTCCAAGAACCTCCAATGAGCACCAACTGGTTACATCTCTATGGATTTATCACTTGGGGTTTTCTAGAAGACAAGAGAGGAAGGAGAGGAAGGAGAAGAAGACTTAGGAAGGAAGATTCAATAGAACACCAAAAGATCATAATGGAGTTTTTTCTTCATTCTTTTAATATTTATATCTTCTCAGCTAGTGGAGATGAGTTATACACCACAAAAAAATCCAAAATATCTTTAGAGGCACAAAGACTAAAGTGCCCACCAAAAAGTTCACTTTTTATCGAAACCTTACCATCACCTAGCTAGGTAATACAAGCACTTGTCTTATTAGTTTATCAACTAATCAAACCCAAAACTATAAAATCCACAAACTTTTACATAGTTAATAAGAATCAAAATGATATCAAATGTGAAACATAGATCCTCCTGGATCAACCCCTTCTTTATGTGCATTGCTCTGCAATGTGTCCTTCAAAGAGTTCAGGGAATTTCGTTTGCCTCCTCCTTCGTGTACCACTTAGCCTTGGAAGCAACTTGACCTTTGTGACCAATGTTGTAGCGATCCTTTTTTCCTAGCCTTGTCTTGACTTCTTTTCTTTCCACTATTGCTAAAGCATCTAGTGGTCTTCCCTGCCCAGCTCCAACTCCTCCATGGGTGGGAGAAGGCTAGGTGTCTCTTCGTCTTCATCTAGCAACGATGGCTCGAACAACTTGAGATTTTTGACATTGATCACTGAATTCATCTTCATATAAGGTGGCAAGTCCAACTGATAAGCATTGTCACCATATTGTTTTAGGATTTTAAATGGTCCATATCTTATTGGCTTGAGCTTGTGGGCCTCACCCTTGAGCCTTTCTTTCCCAAGATGTAGCCACACCATATTGCCTACTTGAAAAGAACATGGAACTCTATGCTTATCGTCACTTTCTTCAAATTTTACTTCACCTCTGTGTGCACTATGCGAATATGCTCCAAGAACTTTAAAGCCCTTTCACATTCATTTGTTGTCTCCCTTCATCTTCCTTAGAAAGTGAGAACTCCAAATCAAATGGTCTTTGAGGTAAGTATCCCAAGCATACCTCAAATAGAGACTTGGATGTAGACCCATGGATGGCCCTATTGTAGGCAAACTGAAGATAGGGGATACTCTCATCCTATGGGGCTAGATGCTTGGAGTTGTAACCTCTCAAGAGATGCACTAAAATTCGGTTAACAACCAACCTCCATTTTGCTATCAGTTTGAGGATGGAAAGCGGTGCTTCGGTTCAATATTGTATCCAACATGTTTCATAGAGACTTCTAAAAGTGGTTGAGGAACCTAGAATCTCTATCAGAAATAATTGAGGTTGGAAGCCCAAAATGTTTCCACACATTGATGAAGAATAACTTGGCAGCTTGTTCTCTTGCGAGGGTCGTTTGACATGGCATCAAGCACATCATCTTTGAAATTCTATCTACCACCACAAATAGGTAGTCATGTCCCCTCTTTGTCTTTGGTAGTGTCCCTAGAAAGTCTATAATGATGCTTTCCAAAGGGCGATTGGACACAGGCAATGGGAGATACAATCCTTTCTTGTGATTCATGGGTTTTGAAGTGTAACACAAGGTGCATCCTCGGATATGTCGGCCTACATCTTCTCGCATTTTGGGCCAATAGACATATCGGCTCAAATTTGCATAGGTATTTTCTACATCAAAATGTCCAACAACCTTTGAGTAATGGCTTCTCAGATAAGATGGATTTTGTGTGCCTTCTCTGGAACATAAACTTGCTGCCCCTTATACAATAACCCGTTCCTTACCTCCTAAAGTGTCAGTTTGCTAGATTCTACTTCTTCCTTCATGATGTGTTGATAGAGGCTATCCATAGGGTATAAATCCACAAACACCTCATGAGCTAATGGTTGTAATTGGAGCACCACATTGCACTTATAATTTTTCTCAATTTTGGGAGGCCTAGATAACATATCAGCCAACTTGTTGGTAACTCCCTTCTTATATCAGATCACCAAGTTAAATTGTTGGATGTATGATATCCACTTCATATGTCTTGACTAGTACAACTTGGATTGACTTTGCAAGTATTTTAATGGTTGGTGATCTTTGGGGAGTATGGTCTTCTTGCCCAACAAGTAGTGCAACCAATGTTCGACTGCTTGGTGCTAGGCATACAACTCTTTATCATATATTGGATAGTTGAATTGTTCCCCTTGAAAAGACTCTAAATGATAAGCTACAGGTCTGCCATCTTGAAAAAGAAAAACACCCATTGTGTACCGAGATGCATCCGCCTCTAACTCAAAAGGTTTCCTCAAGTTAGGTAGCGCGAGCATAGGTGCCTCAGTGATCTTCCTTTTAAGAGTTTGGAATGTTGTATCTTGTTTTTGCCTCCATTAAAATCTTTCCCTTGCCTTCATGAGACCATGTAGTGGTTCTGCCAACAAAGAGAAATCTCGGATGAACTTCCTCAAGTATTGGCATGCTCCAATGAAACTTCGCACTTTTGTTACTGTTTGGGGCCTTAGTCATTCCACAATAGCCTTGATTTTCTCTGAGTCAATTCTCAGCTTCCTATCTCCAGATAAGACAAGATAAACCAATTGCCTACGGCCCACTTTGCATTTCTTTAGATTAAGATGAAGTTCATGTTCTTGCAGAATTTTGAGAACTTTGCCTACATGCTCCAAATGCTCGGACCAAGTCCGGTTATACACTAGAATATCATCAAGATACACAATAACAAAATCATCAAGGAAAGGTCTTAATACCTCATTCATCAATCTCATAAAGGTGGAAGGGGCATTGCATAATTCGTAAGGCATCACCCTCCGTTCAAAGAGGCCTTGCTTTGTTTTAAAGGCTGTCTTTGGACCCACACTTGGTGGTATCCAGATTTAAGGTCCATCTTGGTGAAGTATTTGGAACCTTGGAGCTGATCCGACAAGTGTTCAATTATTGGGAGGGGGTATCAGTTCTTACCTATGATCTTGTTGAGAGCCCGATAATTTATGCACATTCTCCATCCGCCATTTTTCTTTGGAACCAGCACCATTAGAGATCCACAAGGGTTGGTGCTTGGCTTAATGAACTCTTGTTGGAGAAATTTCTGCACTTGTGATTTAATTTCTTCGATTTCCAATAATGAATGACCATACATTCCAAATTAGGAAGTGACACACCATCCATCAGCTCAATGTCGTGCTCTATTTGACGGGTTGGAGGCATCCCTCGTGGCTCCTGGAACAACTTCTTATGTCGCTGCATCAAGTCCATCTCAGCTTTGTTGCCTTCATCAAGGACTTTGGAGATCACTATTGAAATGTCCCCTTCTTGGGGTGCCTTTCTCAATAGGACAACCAATTCCTTGCCTTTAGCATTCACCATCTTCTTCACTTGTGCGGTTGTGGCCAACTCTATGGACTTTGTTGGTCTTACAGCCCTCACCAAGAACTCTTGGCCATCCTTGATGAATCTATACATTTGCTCCTTCCGGTAGAAGATACCACCCCTATGAAACACATTTGGAGATCCAAAAAAATACTTGGCTAATATCAAGAGGTACTACCTCACAAGTTACCTCACCAATGTACTTCACTGTAATTGCGAAACGGAAAGTGCGTTGTTGGCTGATTTGGACCTCTACTTCCTTCTTTATCCACCCAAGCGAGTATGGATACGGATGAGGACATGTCTTCAGCTTCATCTTCTTGACAAGACTCTCTGATATCAAGTTCTTTTGACTGCTCGGGTCAATGATAGCTTTGGACAAAGACTATTTGATCTGGATGTTTAGATGGAATAGAGCTTCACGATCTTCACCCGGTTCAAGATGTTGCTTCGATGTAGAGGGTCTCCTGGGGTCAACCCTTTGTGTTTTTGCCATAAGAGCTAGTGTAGGGTCAACCTGATCCACCACACCTCGATCTTCGGATGGTGTTGGGATTGCTGCCAGATTGGCTCTTGGCCGATTGTTCGGACCCTTCTTTGCATCATTCTTCCAATGATCTCGAGCCAACTCTGGGTGTGCAAACCAACAGTTTAACTCATTGTGTACTTCCTTCTTACAATTTGTGCACCAAGGACTCTTTCCTTTCCCCTTTGGAGCCTCTGTTTTAGTAGTAAATTTCTTATGGTTTACTCCATTGGCTTTGGGATTTGGCTTGGTAATTGTGGGGTTCTTTTGTATTCCTAGAGTACTTATTTGGATGTAGGGTCTTCTCTATGATGGTGCCCGTTCGACAAGCATCATCAATGTCTAAAACTTAATAAATATGGAGATGGTTCCTCACATCTTCTTGCAAACCACCTAAATACTTTTGCAGAATGTCTTCTTCTCCAAGTTGGATGCCAAGAATCAATGCTCAACACTTGAACTCAGTAGTATAATCCTTCACCGTTTGCTCTAAGTACTGCCTCAAGTAATACTAACGTCTCCAACACTCCTCTAGGTATCTAACATGATAGAACTGCCTTCTAAACAGCTCCTTGAACACATTCCAAGTCAAGCCTTGAAGGCCATGCATTTGTACATAAAATTCCACCAAATCAAGGCATGTGATTCCATTTTAACCCATAAAAATGTCACCCGCTGTAGGTCATTGAAGTTGTGCAATAGAAAGTAGGACCCTAATTTGTCCAACCATGAATCCAACTTTTCTCCATCTATCTCTCCTTTGTATTCAGAGATTTCTATCTTGGCTCTATTTTTAATGAGCTAAACACTTGTCATTGGCCCATTTCTCTCTTCTGTTGAGATCCTTCTACCTCCACAATTTCTGGTTCATTTCCAGTCCTTCTTGTATATGCAGGTTCTTCTTCTTCAGCATGGGTGGTTGAGGCTCCAACCACATAAGGACTATGAGGCACACTTGCAACTGGTTGTGGTTGTGCCCTCCTAGGGTTTTGATTTTGTTCAACCAAAGTCTTCAAAACTGTCATCATCTCCACAAACTTGGTATCTACTCTAGCCATGATCCTCTCTTCTAAGCTTTCTTGACTAGATGGAGTAGCTTCAGGTTCCTCAGAAACTGAGATTCCCTCACCTTCAGCATGAACATCCTTTCCTCCTCTTAATCTCACCATTTCGGCAAAAGAAAATAGAGGAGCAAAACACAAAATCATTGCAAATCCCTGCTCAAAATCTGTGATACCACTTGATATAGGTATAAGATGTAGGATCGTGGATTTGAGGCTTACACAAATTTTGGAGGGATGTTTCTAGATGCAGAATGATGTCCTCCTTTCTTCTGAGATGTGGCAGCTCCAAGAACCTCCAATGAATACCAACTTGTTACAACTATATGGATTTATCACTTGGGATTTTTTGGCAGACAAGAGAGGAAGGAGAGGAAGGAGAAGAAGACTTAGGAAGGAAGATTCACCAGAACCCCAAAAGATCAGAATGGGGTTTTTTCTTCATTCTTTTAATATTTATATATGTTCCTAGTGGAGATAAGGTGTACACCACAAAAAAACCCAAAATATCTGCAGAGACACAAAGACTAAAGTGCCCACCAAAAAATTCACTTTTTACCCAAACCTTACCATCACCTAGCTGGGTAATACAAGCACTTGTCTGATTAGTTTATCAACTAATCAAACTCAAAACTATAAAATCCATGAACTTTTACATAGTTAACAAGAATAAAAAATGATATCAAATGTGTAACATAGATCCTCCTGGATCTATTGTTGTTTTGGATTCACTCATTGTAGGGATGTCCCCACAATTCACATTGCTTAGTGTTGTGGGTCATTAAAAGCTAATTTTTTTTGTTGAGTGACTCTAGCTGAGCCACTATTTCATTATTGGAGCTTTGCTCTATACTGAGCACTCCTCTTGTTCTGTGGTTTATGGACCTCCTATTTCGCCAAGAATTGATGCAACATCTTCAATGATCTCATAAATCTCCTTTGGTCTCTTTTCCTCAAAATTGAACCTTAGCAGATGAATCATGCTTATCTTTATCTTTATCTTCTTAGAATAGTCCATTGTAGAAATCCTCAAGGATTTGCACAGTAGAATTCGGTGATAACAAATTTTAGCCAACACTTCTTTGTATCTTTCCCAGACTTCGTACAAGGTCTCATCATCTTCTTTCTTGAATGTCCTTATCTCATTTCTCATCTTTGTAACCTTCTGATGTGGATAAAACTTGGTGATGAATTTGTCAATAAATTGCTCCCAAGTTGTGACGGTTCCAGTCATTAAGGTGCTTAGCCAAGTTCATGGTTTATCTCCTAGAGAAAAGGAAAGAGGCACAACTTGACAACATCTTTAGAAGCATGACTGCACTATGTAGATGAAATTATTCAGGTGTGTGTAGGAAATCTCATTAAATGCTCTCCAAAATTGATAAGCTTGGACCATCCTCACAGTTAAGGGATTGATCTAAAAGTTGTTGACATTGATAACAGGGAGGACCACATTGGTCTCAACATTTTTTTTATTTTTAAGAGATAGTTTCTCATTATCATATGAGGTGCAACCACAAATCTTTCTTATTCTTCAACAGTTTTTATTGCTCTCCTCAGTCTTTGGGTTCTTTCAATTTTTGGATTAAACTGAAGTTCAATTCTTGTTTGTCTTTCTTGAGAATGAGTCACTTGAGTTGTAGTGTCAAGAATGAATGATGCCTTATTATAGTAAAATTTGCTTGAAAACCCAACAAGAAGTAAAGATTTGCAAAAAAATGAATCTTAAAGCATTAAGAATAGATAAACAATAAAAATCCTTAGCAACGATGCCAAAAACTTGATATATGCTAATATGACCTAAAAAAATTGTTGGCAAATGCATTAGTAATTATAAATTAATAGTTAAGATTAGTAGAGTATCGTTACTACGAGATTGCATTCTTGTCTATCTAACCACACAAACTAATAGGAGATGACATTGAGTTCTAGATAAAATGATCTCTAAAAAGATAAGATTAAAGATAAATTCATTTTTTTGACAACAAGAACTGGTGAATAGGATGAAATAAGATGAATAGGAAGAAACAAAATTTTACCACATGTTTTAATCAAAATTGTTTTCTTAATTAAATTCTTATGAGAATTAGAATCTGTCCAAAGGTATTGATTTTCTCTCCAAGATGAATAACTACCTCAATGCTAAGAAACTCGATCGTTCCTCTGCAGGATGATAATCTAATCTAATAGGAGATTGAGATACATTAATATGATGTCCTCAAGCTATGGACTCTTCCTCTCCAAGATGTCAATCTCACATATCTCACACCTAATATATTTCTCTCCAAGATGCTACCTAGGCATGACAAGCAATGCTTCAAATTTATTTTTCAAAAAACAATCTCAGAAATCCAAGAGAAAATTAAGAGTTAGCTATTCCTATCTAGGATACTAGCAAAGATCAAAATCTCGTAGAGTTCATAAAATAACATTAAGCACATTCATACACATAGGAAATTTAGCAAACTAACTTCATTAAAAATAAGGGTTCCACATGTTTTCCCTTAAACTAGAAAATTATCATGAAAAATAAATAAAATACATATAGGAGTTCATCCTTCAAATAAAAGAGAAAGAATATTACAAGTCAGAATTCATAACAGTACACCTCGATGATCGCCTCTTTAGAAAAATTGTTGCAGTGCTTCGTCTTTTTCTCCAGCATTAGACACTCCTAGGCTTGAAGCTTGATGGTGTATTTATAGATTTTCAGTGGATATCATCAAATATGAGGAGTCCTTACATAGAGAACTTCCACTTCCATCAAATTTAGCTTAATCCCATATCAAAATCTCCAAAAGATAAGGTTTAACTGCTTAACAACGAAAGTTTAGTTAACCCCGAAATGTTTTTACGGTCATGATAGATGTCACAGTTGTGATCGTAACTTCTCCAATAGAGGCGCTAATTCATGGCTCGTGAAATTGATTTCACGATCGGGATGAAAAGGCGCAACTTCACAGCTCGTGAAATTGATTTCAAGACTATGACTTGGAGGTTGTTATGCATCTTCAAATTCTTCATGACCCGTGAAAGAAATGTCAGGGTCGTGAACGAATGTAGTCGTCTTCATCGTTCATCATCATCCGATTCGCTCACGATTGTGAAAATTCCTTCACGTCCCATACGGTTTTCGCTATTCTTTAGCTTGGATACTCTCATGGCCGTGAATTTTTTTTTTTTGAAAAGATCAAAATATTGGCTGTCGTGAAATTATCTTTAAGGGTCATGATGTTTTAGCATGGGCATGAAATATGTTGGGCATGTTTTGTGCTGCGTTATCAATTTTACGACCATGAAAATGGTTTTACTGGATTTGAAAGTCCATTAGAAATGTATGCGCTCACGAGCATGATGCTCCCATCATAGCCGTGATTTTAAATTTTTATACTATTTGGCTTTCAAATTCACTCCAAGTTATTGTGGTCTTCCTTAGTCGAGTTGTCACATGCCTTAGATGCGAAAACACACGATTATGTAGACTCTTTCTCCGAAAACTAAAATGGAGTGAAATGATATATAAAATGATGCATGTGACAATGAAATTGATGAAATTTGGACTTGATACGCTATGAAAAGCATGACTAATGTAGCATGCATCATGATACATAGTCTTGAAAGAAAACATGACATATTATAAACCAAACTCTAAAAAAAGTCCATAATATAGCCATGTGAATCATCCATCATGATCAACGCCATCAACATAAGCATCATTTGTCCTTGTCAACCTATAGGATCCTGAAGCAAAGGACATACATCATGTTAAAATATGTAAAGGTCGATGAAAGGATGAATAACATCACCCATATATGCCACAATTACATACCATGCATATTAACCTCATAAATAACATGAAGCACATCATAAGGTTCTTAACCCAAGCACATGATCAACATATGATACTCATTGAGTTAACTTTTCTTTATATTAGCTTCTTAGCACATTATACTCATTGACTTAACTTCGAGTTTATCTTTCATCTTGCTTACTTTCTTATCTTATGCATTATCATTATAATTTATCATAACTTTACTTGGCATTATCAATATAATTTACATATACTTAGTATTATCAATATATGCTTCTTTAGACATGATAAATTTTCAAGTTATGGCTGTGAGTGATGATGTCACGACCGTGAAACCATGACCAGCAGATAGGTTGTATAGGCCAGGTTCACTCAAGGCTATGATTGATGCATGCATTTTACAACATAGCTTGCATTAGGCATTATTATAAGTCATTTTAACATAGATGCATCCGTTTCCATCTTTATTTGTTTATATTTGTTTAAGACCAAAATCTACTCATGTTTGGTGTTCTTTTGTAGGAAATCACATGGAAAGGCGGAAGAAGGATCAACATCATTTGAATATCGCAAAAGGATGTGCTCACGAAGGAGAAACCAACTCTCGGAATCCATCACGGGTCGTGACAGCATGTTACGGGCCGTGATGAATCAATACTAGCTACATCAAAGTCCTTAACGAGCCGTAAAGATCGCATCACGATGATGCGAAAAATGCTGAACACGCAAATTAAAATTCTAGCAAGTGCACTAGTCGAACAAGTAATAAAGTATAAGAGTAGAGTTGTCGATCCCACGAGGAATTATATAACTACCTAATTAGAAATCTGGGCTAATAGGAGATGACATTAACTTCAGGATGATTATTTCAGTAAACTAATAATATAAAACTATAAGTAGTAATAATAATAATAATAATAATAATAATAATAATAATAATAATAATAATAATAATAATAATAATAATAATAATAATAATAATAATAATA
>LTAE01002808.1:21398-34305 GCA_001647135.1 Pontederia paniculata | reverse complement strand
GAGAGAGAGAGAGAGAGAGAGAGAGAGAGAGAGAGAGAGAATTGGATCCAGTTTCAAGAAGAAGAAGAAGAAGATGATGATGATGCCCATGCAGCTGATGCTGCTGCCCCCTGCGACGTTGACTCGGATAAGACCGCGGTCCATTTCTTTGCTTTGCTGGTCCGACATGCTCCAGTTGTCTATCTATGTGCCACCACCTCATTGGTCAATGCATGGACCCCGTTTTGACCCCGACAAATTTCCGATTAAAAAGAAGAATAGAGATATCATTAATTTAATTTAGCATTATAGTTCTCGGTCTATAAAACATAACGTAACAAATATTATTAATTCTGTGTAAAATAAATATTCTAACTAACTGGTCCTTATTTGTATTTTTCAAAAATTTAGGGAGCCAAGTGGTTCGAGCTGGACTAATAAAATAGTTGTTTATGGGATTTTAAAAATCACCCTTGAACTTATTTAAAGTAAAGAAAATTATTATCAACCAGGTCAATTTTGTCAGGTGTACAATGATAATATATTAAAATTTTAAAATATTAATACAAAATGGTTAAATAACCAAAGTGTCATAGACTCGTAAACAGATTTAATAGCAAAACTAAAATATGAATTCCAACTTCTCAACTTCAATCAGAATATGAGCCTTGTCATATTAAAGATATAGTATTATGTAAAAATGGTGGATTTAATATATTTACAAGGAACTTCATATTTTGTAGAAATGCATAATATATTTTAGTAATGATTAATGGTAAATTTAATAAATTATATTTCTTATTCACTTTAAAATTTGTTATTGATTTGATTTGGATGATTAAGATGTACTGTCACTACATAAGTATATTGAATTAAATAAAAAAAATTATAAGGAAAGTCGCCCCTAGTCCCTCAAAGTATCTCCGCCCGATTTTAGGGCAAGCTAAGGTTTTCTCCAATTAAAAATATACTTTAAATTTAATCAATGAAAGTTAAAGTAGAGCGATAAGACGTTCCTCATCACTTAAGTATGTCTCGAATTCGAGTATCTATGAATTAAGAAAATTTTTATTGAGAGTCTCATCCGTCATAATCAAATATACGATTCGGGACAACACCCCAAATTAGTCAAGACTAAAGTGGATTGGACCTAATTTATTGATAGTGTGTTCTTTAGTATCACGTGAATTCAAAGACGATATCATTTCTCAAATATTAGTATGACAATCGAAAAAATATAATCTAAATTTATGCATGTGTTTTGCACTTTTATATTTCTTTGCACCTTACAAATTAATAAATTAATGTTTCAAGTAGGATAATACTTTATAATAGATATACACATCTATTATGCAATAAATTCATAATAGAAAATTGGATAATTGATGAATCGAATAAAACCGTTCTTTTAACTAACTGATAAATAATGCTATAGTATATGTAAGTCATACCCGATAAAAGTTTTTTTTTCTTTTGACTCCAATTTTCATTTTTTTAGGAAAGAATGAATTTTTATATTATTACAAAAGAAAAAAGAAATCACCATTATTGTAATACCTCAAATCTCCGTCATAATAAATGGACGGGCCAAGATTTAAAGATTGTTAAATAAGAGTTTGGACCTAATTAAAAGTCCACCCAAACCCTAATCCCTCACCTATATAAACCCCTAACCACAAGAAAATAATTCTCCAAAATCTAAAATTTTGCCATATCCGTTAGGTGAGTTCTCTCCCCTTTCTTCTCCTTCTCCTCTCTCTCTCAACCTTCAATCTCGGAATTGGTGTCAAGAGGAGGTGACAAAGAGGACAACACACAGAACGAGAGAGATAATCCAATGCGTGAGACATATAGAAGATAATTGTGTGGTATGTAACATGGCGGATCCTCTTAGAATAAGTTTTCATGATAGATCAATACATGCTAGAATTTTTTTTGATATTATGATGAATTTTATATGATGATCATATGCCATGGATTCTGATTTTTTTAATCCCTATGGTGAATATATGATTTTTTAGCCCTAGAAAAGTTTTGCATAATATAGATTGATTAAAGATTCGTTCATGAATATAAGAATGTATATGATGTAGTTTTCAAAACCACAAATTGTAGAAAACATGGTATTATAGATCTTCATATAATAATATATCTATAGAAAGAATTTCATATCTATTCAGAGAAGAAAAATGGATGAAACACACTCAGAAATTTCTCATCATGGTCGTGATGAACATATCACGGGCCGTGACGATGATAGTCGATGACGGCATTCAGTCGGGCGGGAAATTGCCCAGAAATTTCCCGTCACGGGTCGTGACGGCAGCAGTCATGATCGTGACCATCTGGTCACGGGCCATGACGATGGAAAGAATAACACCCGGGCACGACCGTGACGACTTCGTCACAGGCCGTGATGTCGAGTTGTGAAGGTCCCACAATTGGTCACGGACGCATCGCGAGCCGTGACCATAAAACTGACAATGTTAGGTCACGACTGTGACAAGTTTGTCACGGGTCGTGACCATGTAGAATGTGTTTCTGTCACGGTCGTGATAGTCTTCACGGGTCATGACATTATAGTCACGGGTCATGACAAACCTATCACGGGTCGAGACGTCTATTTTCTAGATTCAATCCATGTCGAAGTTTTCTTATTCTAAGTATAGATGATGTAGAATTCTTCTGTAATCTTAAAGACTAACATGTGGACTAGATAAATGGTTAATCATCTTCACGAAATTAATAATGAGGCCGCCATGCATTGTAATGTTTCGGAGCAATAATTTTCATGATGATGTGATTGTATTGATTGATTGAATATGAATTGATGAACGGTGTAGGTTTATGTGTATCTAAACGTTAATCTAGCTGAAATTATGATAGGATAAAATATGTTAATGATTATGATTGAATTTATGCTTAAAGAGGAGGACTCCCGACTATTGCGTCCCTTAGGGTACTATTGTTATTGCATTCCTTTGGGAACTATTGTGTTCCTTCTCTAGGGAACTATTGGCGTTCCTTCAAAAACTATTGTATTGTTATGGAGATCTGGTCAGAGAGAGGCCCCATGACCTAGTTAGCTATATTGTCACCGAGGGGACAATCTGAATCTTCTTGGATTAATAAGGACTCACATTGATTAATAATGAATGCTTCATATAAGACAANAGAAATTTCCCGTCACGGGTCGTGACGGCAGCAGTCATGATCGTGACCATCTGGTCACGGGCCATGACGATGGAAAGAATAACACCCGGGCACGACCGTGACGACTTCGTCACAGGCCGTGATGTCGAGTTGTGAAGGTCCCACAATTGGTCACGGACGCATCGCGAGCCGTGACCATAAAACTGACAATGTTAGGTCACGACTGTGACAAGTTTGTCACGGGTCGTGACCATGTAGAATGTGTTTCTGTCACGGTCGTGATAGTCTTCACGGGTCATGACATTATAGTCACGGGTCATGACAAACCTATCACGGGTCGAGACGTCTATTTTCTAGATTCAATCCATGTCGAAGTTTTCTTATTCTAAGTATAGATGATGTAGAATTCTTCTGTAATCTTAAAGACTAACATGTGGACTAGATAAATGGTTAATCATCTTCACGAAATTAATAATGAGGCCGCCATGCATTGTAATGTTTCGGAGCAATAATTTTCATGATGATGTGATTGTATTGATTGATTGAATATGAATTGATGAACGGTGTAGGTTTATGTGTATCTAAACGTTAATCTAGCTGAAATTATGATAGGATAAAATATGTTAATGATTATGATTGAATTTATGCTTAAAGAGGAGGACTCCCGACTATTGCGTCCCTTAGGGTACTATTGTTATTGCATTCCTTTGGGAACTATTGTGTTCCTTCTCTAGGGAACTATTGGCGTTCCTTCAAAAACTATTGTATTGTTATGGAGATCTGGTCAGAGAGAGGCCCCATGACCTAGTTAGCTATATTGTCACCGAGGGGACAATCTGAATCTTCTTGGATTAATAAGGACTCACATTGATTAATAATGAATGCTTCATATAAGACAATATAAATAGAGAATGATATATTGATGATGACTTGAGTATATTGAAAAGAAAGTATATGGACCTCGCCATATGAGATATGAATTGTTACTCTTGCCATTTATGGAGTATTGAAATTGAAAGATAAAGAAGTATTCTATTGAAATATTGAAATTGTTAAAGTATTGTTAATTGATATTCATGTTCCATGTTAAGCATTTTATTTATGTCTTTTATATATTGAGTGTCAAAACTCACGGAAGATTTATCTCCTCTGCTAATTTAATTTTGCAGGCCGCCCTGAGGATAATTAGGTACTGATGATGGTGTTGATGATGATGCAGCTCGTGATGGTCCACTTGCACATGTCATAGGATGATGGTTTAAGTTTGAATTTTGTTGATTTTGGCATAGAGAGGATGATGAATTCTACTCCTTTAGTATTCTATTATTGAATTTTAGTCTTCTATTGTAATTAATGTAACAGACTTATTAATATTTTCTATATGTCAAAGATGTTTAGTTTTAAAGTATTATGTTTATATAATATGGGCCTATAGTTGATGGGTCAAATGATCAAACTAAAGATAATGATATTGTATAGTAGTGTTTCCAAATCTTTATTTTGTTAGGTGTCAGAGTATGAATTTGGGGGCGTTACAATTATAATTACTTCCCATTATTATGATTTATACTTAGAAAGCTATTAATTGATAATTGTTTATAAAACTTAAACTATTTAAATTAAAAGAAAAAAAACAAATATCTATTGCACAATAATTTTTTTATGATAAAAACGTTCCACAATAATATCATCACGACTCTTGAAATCATGCACGGTGGCAATGCCAAACCAAATACGACGAGTCTAGTCCTAAATTAGATCAATGAAATTTTATTTGTTAGGATAAAAAAAGGTGCTTGAGAATTAATCTCATTTTTTATAATTTAATTTTAAAATATTCTCCTTGTTCTCTAATAACTTAGATTTTTTAGTAAAATACTTTCTAGATCTTATTATAAAAATAATATATATAATAAATAAAAAAAATAGGATTCCTTTTCAGAAATTTAGGGTTCCACCCATATAACATGCATTAGTAATTAATTTTTAGTACATAACAATTAGCTATAAAAAAATATAAAGTAATGTAATGAACAAGTTACATAGGTCACACGCATTTTATTGTGTGATTAATGCCGCCATATGTGTACATTATTGTAGGCTTGATGAATGTGTATGCACTATACGTACCATAGGGCTTGAACACAATTCAATTAACGAGGCAATCAAATTGATATGTATAAATGGATTAAGTATCGTGTGTAACATTTTTTTCCTCACAAATATGGAACATTGCAAATTTTAATATTAATAACTGTGACACAAGTCAGTTTTTAATTCTAATATAATTTATTTTTTATATGATATCTTAATCATTAATATCGAAATCATTGTTATACGTTCAAGGCTGTGTTTGGCATCAATAGCGGACTAATAAGCGGATAACGGTTTAAGAGCGGATAGAGGTTTATTTAGCGGATATCAGTTAATTATTAGCGGTTAATATTTAGCGGTTCGTTAAGGTGATAATAAAAAAGTGTTTGATAAATGTGATGGTGAAATTAATTGATAATTATAAAATGACGTAAATAGGCTTAATACATTAATATGATAAATTATTCGATTTATAATATTATGTAATTTCTAAAAACTTTGTATGTGATTTATGATAATTAATTTAGAATAATCTTTTTAAATAAATATACATGCATAAATAAAAAATTTAAATTAAAAAAATTGTATGTATTAATGTCAATAATATTTAAATATATACAAGTATTTATGGTTATTACATAGCTCAAACTCTAATAGAAGTTCTAATAAAAAAGAAAGGATAAATTGGGTATAAATGTTCAACCTCTATTTTTCATCCGCTAAACGTTAATGAAAATGATCTACCACTCAACCGCTAACCATTAACCTATAAAATAATTTACCAAACACTTTACTCTAAAGAAAATAGCGGTTTGATCAAGTCAAACCTCTAAACTCTAATCTAAACTCTATTTTTTTAATTGCCAAACACAGCCTAAATCAAGAAAGCGGTCCACATTTACGAGAATCTTCATACGTATCAGTTAACCGTAGAATGTTCGCCCCGTTTGAGAAATTTACTCATTTGATTATACTCGAAATGATATGAAATTTAACTATATATACTTACGAAATTTAAATTTTCATTAGTATTCCTATAATTATCTGATAGCAAATTTCAATGTTTTCTTAAAAATGTTCTTTTTAACTTTTCATTGTTCGGTGACAAAAGAAAAGAATGATTCATGAAGACCGCAATGCAATAATTATAAATTTAGGAAAATAAACTTCCTTTGAATTAAGAATTAATTTTCCTCTCCACTTGTTCATATCCCAAACACTTTACATTCTATATCTAACAAATAAACAGAATTTTTAAAGGGCCTATTTGATTGAGGCAAAAGAAGGACAAATGAAGAAAATAGAAATTAAGTTAATCGATTAACTTCATTTTATTGTATTTTTAGTCGAAAAAAATAAAAAAGAATGTTTTCTTTATTTATCATTTTTCTCTTCAAATATTCAATTTTTTTTAATTTTAAATTCTCAAATTAAGACGTAAAAGAGTGAAAAAATATTTAAATTATATTTTCAATTTATTCACATATAATTCAAATATATAAACATATACATTATAATATATTCGTACAATAAAAATTATATTTTTTTATATCATCGAAACAAGGTTAATTTTTTTATCTTTATGTTTTTATTTCTTTGTTCTATTTTTTCTTCTCCTTCGTTATTTTTCTTTCTCCTTCATAAATATTGAACCAAACAAATTCTAAGAATATATTCTCATTAAATAAATACGACATGTCAACTAGTTGTTAGATATTTTATTTCCTTTTTTTATATAGAGGTCAAATGGCCCTCTCCTTGTAGCACAAAAAAAAAAAGAATCTTGATGTTACGATATTTTTATATGAAATATTTCATGATGTATATATGATTTGACGTAGAGACACGTCAGTTTCAAGTATGAGGAAAAAAGCTCATTGAAATCGATTCATTTGCCAGGACCCTTCTTTGGTATAAAAAATGTTAATAATTAATATTCGTTTGGTTTTATACATATTTATATCGGATTCGTTAAGGTCTCATGTCAGGGATAAATATGTGTAAGAACAAAATTTGTTCTGCCCAACTTTTTTCTAAATTAAATATATTTGATTAGTATTTAGTTGAAACGAGGATAAGAAATAATAAAATTAAATAAATATATTATAATTATTATAAATACAATTAATAATTATACACATATATTATTTATTATTCAACTATATAATAATACTTGATTATATTAATATATATATTAAAAGTATTTTAAATTAATATAATATTTATTTAGTTATAATAATGTATTACTAATTGAAGGTTAAACACATTAAATAATAAAAAAATATTAGAGAACAATTTTGAGAGAATCCTTAATTATATTTTTTTATTAAAAATTATAATCTCTAAATAAATATAATATGTTGATTAATTAATATTTTATGTGATAAGTTATCAGTTATACATAATGGCTCCGCTTGGATGCGGGAACCAGGCCAGAACCAGCCCTGGTTCCCGCTGATTCTGCCAAACACAATTAATTTTTTTTGTGGGATCCACCAAAATCAAATTTTTGGTCAACGCTCCAAATATCACCGGATTTCTTATTTCAAGTTCTTACTTATAGCAAGAACTTGATTGGTTTTAGCAAAATGCTAAAATTGTTTTCTTTTTTTTTTGTCCTTATATGTAGGCCTAAAAGTAGGTCCATCTAAAATATTTTATTATATTAAATTAATCATTTTAAATAATAATAAATTATTATAAATTTTATTTTATTTTAATATTTTATTATTTTCTTCTCTTTTAGTTTAATAAAATTATATTATCTTCTCATTTAATCAAAAATTCTAAGTTCTAAAATTTCATCTAAACACCCATCGAATTAAAACATATAATCAACTTTTTAGTTCTTTATCATTACATCCTTTCATCCAAACACTATATCAGAATTTATCGGTCTAATCAATTGATTCTCGAGAATTATAAAAAACTTAAGTTTTTGCATCCAAACGATACCACTCTGCACGACAATTAGGGATTCAAGGCCAAGTGCCAATGAAAAGTTCTCAACATGCTCAAATATTTGAAAAGTGACAGCGACCGTCAGGTGATGATTCCCAAAGTGTAGTGATAATTTTTCTTTATATCCTTTTATTTTTTTGGTACCATGTAGAACTATTAACTATTAGCATATGATTAATTTGGAGTCTCAGAGCAAAAAAATATCTTTGTTACCAAATTGATGATTTTGAAATTCGAACTCGAGACTACTAAGTCCCGATCTCTCAATCCGAGATACATCTTTATTAACCAGGTATCCCAACTAAATTTGGTTCGTTATACCCTTTTATGTAAGTGTATTTAAGATGATGAATATTTATGTTTATGATCAAACTCCTATTTACGACTTTCTGTTTTTGGTTCTTTATGTATCACAAAGCAAGACATGGGATTAAACCTTAATAATATATTTGAAAAAAAATCTGATCTTAATGAGCACATTTGAGTAATAATTGAACTAGCCTTTAGTCATATACAAAAGCTAAAAAAGGGTAGTAAACAGGGAAACACTTGAAAGAATTCAGGCTGATCAAATACAAGTTCCTATCCATGTTTCTTTTTTTTATAAAACTTTAAAAAAATCATCTATTACATAATATGTAGTTCGAAGATGAACCACGCATAGATGCTCAGCAGTCAATCCATGGGGTCTCACAAACACAATCCAGTGTTAAATTTCAGTTCTTTTTTAATGTTGATACCTGTTTGGTTTTAGAAACTAGAGTATATTGGTTTTAATTCTGTTACAAATTCACAAGAAACCAGTATTCACTAGAAATAAACACATTTGTAGATAATCTGATGTCGGAATTGAGAGTAGTGCTTACAAAACAAAGCGACAGGAACAACTCGAGGCTGAAAAACTAATCAATTACAAATTTTAGAACTTCGTGATTCAAGCTGCAACAAAAGCTTTCTTCCCACCACCGCTTTTCGATCCAGCTGGTATAACTTTTAACACATTGAATCGAACAGTCTTTGACAATGGCCTGGATAAAAACCAATAGAGGAGCAACTCATTATCTGTGAATCTACCACGTAGTAATAGCATAACTATTGTATTTAACAAACCCACTTCTGGGGATGTCAAAATTGATTGTGTATCCTCGATTTTAATAAAAAAAACCTCATGTGGGATCAACGGGATCACAAAAATAACATACCTGCACTGACCAATGATAACATGGTCACCTTCCTTCACACGGAAGCAGGGAGATATGTGTGCCGGAATATTAGAATGCCTCTTCTCATACCTAAATCAGGAACTTTATTACCAACAACCAAAAAGCAATCAACTTAGCAACATGAAGTTTCTTTTACTTGCCTCTGATATTTTTTCACATAGTGAAGGTAATTACGACGGACAATGATAGTCCTATTCATCTTAGCACTGTGGCATGTGCCCGCCAAGATACGGCCACGAATTGAAACAGTGCCAGTAAAAGGGCATTTCTTATCAATATAGGTCCCTGCAAGCATAGTAGTTAAATGTTTGAGTACAGTCATACTTCATTCTATTTCATCATGTTGGTCGGTGTCCCATTACCTGTCAAGTATCTTTGAAGAAAGAAATGGTGAAGGATCAATTATCCAGATTAATTTGATTATTTATTACATTAACCTAACTAATAGACCATGGCCGAGACAACAAAAAAGGGAACACTTAAAGTCAGTAAAACAATCAAAGGAGTGAATCATATGGCGACTAATCAGTAAGAAGCCTCATCCCAGAAAAAAAATGTTGCCAATACAATTGGTCTTCCTGCCCCCAAATTTGTACAGATCAACAACAACAACAACAAAGTCTTATCTCACTAGGTGGGGTCGGCTACACGGATCATACGACGCCATTGCGCTCTATTCGTTGATCCATGTTCATGAGATTCGACGAGGTTTTACGTTGGCTGTCGAGGCCTAACACAAATTTGTACAGATCATAGGGAAAAATATCTTCTTTTGTTCCTAAAAGCGCAATGCATATCAAGACTTAGAATAGGAGAAATATTTCTTTTGAACTAATCAACCTTGAAAATAAATGGTACCTCAGAACTTGGCATTTAAAAAAAAAACAAGAATGGTTCAGATATTTCTCAATCTAAGACCCCTTGCTTATGAACAGTGCCATTAGACCATCACATTAAATCTACACAATAAAGCATAATCTACAAATCCTAAAAGAGATAGCAAATTATGTTTATGTTGTTCAATGTTTGTAGATGTATTTCATTCATTCAACTGCAACAATTACCGCAAATGCAAGTATAAAACAGTTCCCTCTCAAAATAAAAAAAGTTATGACAGTTACAGAACAATATGAAGAAAAGGACCAAGAATGCTTTTGATAAATGCAACGGAACCAAGCAAGAGATGCAAAAAGAAGGATTAAAGGCAATATACGTGAAGAGGACTAATAATCAGACCTTCAATTGCTTCTCTGGGAGTCTTGAAGCCAAGACCAATGCTCTTCCAGAACCGATTCCCACCTTTACCAGGCCGGTTCCCTTTTGCGGGTTTCTTTGAGCTGCGATGATACAAGGAACGCTCATTAAGACCCAGACTTCAACATCGCATACTGTTTACAGAAATAGGAAAAACAGTGTCTTCATCTTACCAAAGGAACACCTTCGGCTGTTTAAGGAAGGCCTTCTCAGTCTGTTCACATATAATCAAGATTAATTTAGAAAACTAACTTTTGTTCATGATTTGCAATTGGGCACAAAGAAACTAAAAAGACAAGATTTTGATGAATTAGCATATCCGCGGGGTATTGATTATAAACGAAAGCAGAAGTTGCTCAATATAAGTGAAATAAGCAGCTAAAGAAGTTCCTAATCAAACGCGACCTCTTCGCGACGATTACTTTACATCGTTCTGAACATTCCACAATGAACTATATAAAACCGGAAATAGGATTCACATACGAAAAGTTAAGCAACAATAATATACTTCCAGCCTTAATAATGCATGAGTTCACATCTTTTTCCCCAAACTCAACATTAACTTTGCACTCTGTACAAACTACTACATAGCCAATGCACAAAGAGATGGATCTGCCCATGGATTCCTAAGAACCACTCCATATGACCAAATGCATGGTCCGTACTCGTTTCCAAACAGCACCAAATCTTCCACAATGCAAGGTTCATATGGATTGAAAGGCAAGAGGGAAAACAACGATAAGGAGACAGTAAAAACACGAATCAATCGCTGTAAAGGATCGACACGCATCAAAAGGGAACGAGGAGCGGAGATGAGAACGGACCTGCTCCGCCATGACCGCCGCCGCTGCCGCTGCCGCCGCCGCCGCCGCCGCCGATCAAGTGAGAGCGAGCGTTGATGACCGGACGAATTGAAGGGCGACAAGCAACTAAAAAACCCTAGCGAGCGGTTATATGTTGGACGTCGGACGCGGGATGATGAGTTCATCCAATGCGCTCCCGATCGTTGGATCGCATTGACTTGATTACGAAAATGCCCTCAGATTTTTAATATTATCCTAAGAAGTTTTTTTTTGTTTTATTTTCTCTTTTCGAAATGTTAAAAATTATCTCTGGATTTGGGTTTTATTTATCACAATTGAAAGCAATTTATCAACATCGACTTTTACTGCTAGATTTTGAGAAGTGCAGATCGGCTACTAATTTAAAAAAAAACTAAAAAAATTATTAATGAAAAATTATATTATTTATAATTTTCTTCCCTCTAAGTGATCAAAATACCACTATGAAAAAGAAATGTGTACACAATTTTACTTATTATAAATAAATTTAAATATTTTATTATTCACTATCTGATTCACTTTTTTTTTGCTCAAAAAATGCGCTACATCTAAATGGAAACCAAGGTTCTTTTTTCATGAAAATAAATTTTGGAAGAAAATACATTCTTAGGGAAATAAATTTAAGTGAAATAATTTGTTCTTATGTGTTTGTTGTATGATTTAAAAATATGAAAAATATCTTGGAAAGTCATAGTAAAGTAGTTTTTTGAGACAAAAATGATTTTTTTATTTTAAATATATATATATGTTTTGAATTCTCCATTTTTTTTTATTAATATTTTTTTCATGTTGACTAATCGCATTTTCAATGATCAAACGCTAGAAAGCGTTCAAACAAACTAAACTTAAAATGAAAGTAATATTCATAATTTTAAAAAGATAAAAAATAACTTGTTCCATCAGCTATCAAGAATAGAGTTTTTTTTTCATTTTATCAAGGATCTATTTGAGAACAAGACCTTATTCTCACATTTTTAACAAACACTTATTTTTTTTAGACACATGTACTCCACCTCATTAAATGTAAGAACACATAATCTTGTGAGAGTAAAATGTTTTTGCTCTGCATCAAGTTCCTGATGGATTAAGGTTCTGTTTGGCATGTACTAGCGATTAATAGTGAATAGCAATTAGTGATTAGAGATTAGCGATTAGCGGTAGCGAGTGAATTATTAAATTTAATAAAAGTGTTTGGCAAATGCAGCGTTTGAACAAATCAATAAATATAAAATGACTAAAAAGGATACAAATAATTATTTAATAAATTACATTAATATATGTGTCATAAGTTGAATAACACATTTTTATTTTAAATATTTTAATATTAATAAATAATAATAAAATAACTAGCTGACCAAATAATTTATAAGTTAACAAAATAATAATAAATAATAAAGTGAT
>LTAE01002808.1:2888-21081 GCA_001647135.1 Pontederia paniculata | reverse complement strand
TCAGCTATTTATTTTATTATTATTTATTAATATTAAAATATATAAAATAAAAAATGTGTTATTTGACACATATATTAATGCAATTTATTAAATAATTATCTGTACATTTTTTAGTCATTTTACATTTATTGATTTGTTCAAACGCTGCATTTGTCAAACACTTTTATTAAATTTAATAATTCACTCGCTACTGTTATCGCTAATATCTAGTCGTTAATCGCTATTCGCTATTAACCGCTAGTACATGCCAAACAGAGCCGTTGTCTGTGAAGCGTCTCAAAACACTGAGTTCTAATCGCTTGTCGCTATTATTAATTGTGCTTACCAAACACCTTAACTAGCGTATTGACTTAGTCAGCACACTATACGCTACTGTAGATGCTAATTTAAATGCGTGTCAAACATGGCCTAAGACAGGGGCAGACCCACATATAACGTGGGGCCTCGGCCTCTCCGACTTTTCGGTGTATAAAGTATATATATATATTATATATAATATATATATATATAATATAATCAATATATATATAAATGCTAAAAAAGAGTAAGATTATTACTTGGTGTAGTAGTTAGGAGATTTTGGTTACTATGTTGAGGTTTAGAGTTCAATCCTTGATCGTTTTCAACTTTTTTATTTTACTTTTATATGTATTAGTTCCCCTTAACTTTTCATTCTGGGTCCGTCCTTGGATTAAGGATCTTGGAACATTTATGAGATTAGTTTTTTCTTAATCCTGGAGAAAAAAAAATGATATCAAAATGAGTCCTAAAAATACACATTAGATTAAAAAATCTCACTCCCATAATAAAATAGTTACAAATCAAACATGGCAAACACAAATCTTTCAATAAAATAAATGCTACCTCATCAATCAATAAAAAAATGACCCAAATGTCTATAAAACTAAATGCCACATCCTTGAAACCTGACCATGGAGTAAAGAACGACATACATCAGATGAACATTAATTAATTAGCAAATAAATTAAAACACTTATAAAATGGCTGCCCAACACCTTCAAAGTTCTGTATATATGCATACATTCTCCAACCCCTTCATCACTTCATATATATAGTAAGAATGAGGTTTTCACAACAAGTAACCTCCATTCTTGTTCTACTCCTCCTATACACAGCTCAAGGTACTTACCTAATCATATATATGTATTCATGTTTTATGCATTTTATCTACTTATTTTCTATAGTGTAATATTAACAGGAAGGTCCTAATTCATTAGTTCTTGTTTACCATCATTCATTCATCTACCTTTTCCTTCCTCAGGAGTTTGCTCACAAGCACCAAAAGGCAGTGGTTTCAAGTCCAAGTTGCTGCATGTAAGCATAAGAAAAGTTTGTGTGTGCATTTTTTGTGTCATTCTATTTTCTCATTTGTATTCTTAATGGACTTTTGCAATTAATAAATCAACCTAATTGATGATAATGACAGGGGAAGAGGAGCCTGATGAAGATAGTAAGAGGAACTGGTCATGACCTAATTCAGTGTAGGGAATTGAATTGTGAAAAATATTATAAGACGACCCGACGAGATCGAACGGACGAGAGTATGCCAGCGATCCATGAAGATTATTGCGGACCGAACGATCACAAGGCTAAACACCATTAGATCATATCCTTGATGCATATATGAATCATCTGTTGATTTAACTTTTTTTTTTAATTCTGAGCTATTCAAATTTTTATTTTAATTTTTCATTCGATAAATTACTTTGAATCTTGTTTTTATTTATTTTTTTTAGAATGCCTCCCTTAACCTTCTATTAGGGGTGTTTACTGGGTCGGATTGACCCGATGAACCCGACGATTCGAACAGACCCAATCTCAATTGGGTCGGATCGAATCGTTGGTCAGGTCGAACCCGAACCGACCCGACCATAACCCGATCACCAACGGGTCGGATATGAGTTTCGATTTTTCGAACCCGACCCAACCCGATGACCCAAAATTTTATATATTATTTTATTAAATTTAAATCAATTTATTCTTAATAAAAATATTATATTACTTTAAAATTAAAATATATTACAAATTTATACTTTATATCCTTTAAATCATTATAAAATATTGAAAAATATAAGTTTTTTTATTTTTTAAAATATAATTGATGTTCAATAATATAAAAAATAATTAAAAATATATGAAAAAATTCAATCGGATAAATCGATGACCCGACCCGATCCAACCCGACCCAATGAAGATCGGGTTGGATCGGATTCGATGACCAATTTGTTATCAACCCGACCTAACCCAATTCGAACAAAATCAATCGGGTTGGATCGGATTTGGGTTCGGGTCGAGTCAAACCCGACCCGTGAACACCCCTACCTTCTATATTAAAATACTAATAATAAAAGTGTGCCATTTCCTTGATATTTTATGTTCGTGTTTTTTAAAAATTCTAAGTCATAACGAAAATGTAGTGACAAATACATACTTTCATGTCTTTCTAAAAAATATTAACTTTTTTCAGACAAATGTTCAAACTTGGAAATAGTTTTTTGCACTCTTAATTTGAATTGCCAAATTGTGAAATAACATAACATCGATTGTGCAAAGTCCAAAGAGGACATCATCAACATTTTTACCAATTTAGTGGTCAACAAGACCACAAAATAAAAATAATAGCACCCTTGTTTTGCTCAGCCAGCACTAAAAAGCATTGCACCACTACAAAGTGCACACAACATCCGTACACCCAAATGTGCACGCGAATGAAGGACATAACTTGCTTAAAAAGGTTCCATGTTTCATGCATACCATTTTTTTTCCATTTACTTTTGTCGGTACAATAATATAAAAATTAATTAAGTTTAGATAACATAATTAAATAATGAGACGAGTTAATAGTTCCAAATTTTACAAATATGATCAAAATTATTCGTGTTCCACTTAATTAAATATTAAATTAGTCAAATATTAATAACTCTCTCATCGATAGATTATTATAAAAAATAAAAAAAATAAAAAAAATATACTACTATCAATTTAAATAAATAACATCATATCACTTATCTTTTTAATCATAAGATTTTAAATTTACGATAAATATTATTTTTTCTCTCTCTATTTTTTTTATATACATCATATATTAACATTCTACAATATATTTCCGTAGCACTTTCATTAAACCCTAAAAATAATGTCCACAATAAATTTTTACACCTAAAAGTTTTTCGATATATTATCATAATAAAGCATTACTCTTAAATGTTTTATATGGAGGACGATCACGGACACAATTTCAAATATTAAAAAGATTGTGCATACCAAACCTAAAAATTCTATTTTTTATATTACTTTGTTAATACAAATATAATGATATTAAATTAAAAGAAAATTAAAACAAGGATAAAAGTTTCCCTTTGAATTGTGCTAAAACAAGAATAAAATCCTCTTTTTTTATTTACTTATAGATTAAGAATAGCAAAGTTAGAATTTCCATGGTATAATTTGGAATGGACCACTCATAAATATTAATCTTTATCCACGATTTACCTCCAAAAATAATTTGGGAGAGTTAAAACTAAAAAACCCCATATTATTTTTCTATACGTTTTTGACATTTAGGCTCTTTTTGATTAAGAGGAAGGGAATGCAATAGAGGGAAAGAAAAATTAGAGAAAAAGTAATGAAAGAAAAAAGAGTTTACCTTATTTGAATAATATAATTAGAAAAAAGAAAATAATATTTTTTTTATTGAATACGTATATTTTAATATATATATATTTATAATTTTAATTATATAAAGCTAAAGTATAAATAATATTTTAAATATATTTTTTCCTTTCTTTACACTCCAATTCAAAATTTTAGAAAAATTGAACATTTGAAAAGAAATAAAAATAAATAAAGAAGATATTTCCTCCGTTAAAAATGTACCAAAAAAGATTAATAATTTAACCACCTCTTTTTTACCTCCAACAAAATATACCCTTAGAGGGCGTTTTTGTAGAGGTAATCTTTTCACATTGCTGATAATGTTGTATTAAATTATATGGGCCCACCACATTGCCTCGTTCACTTATTCTAATTTTGTAGGTAATTTATGTTGATAGACAATGTATATTACTTGTGAAGTGGCAATTCAGATTGTCCATGGGAGAGAGGACAATTCAGATTGTCACTCAAGTGACAATCTCCTATAATTTTCTTTCCACATTCGTCCTTTAGAATTTTATTTAAATAGATGATAAAAATAATCAAATTAAATTAATATAATATTTTATTAATTAGTATAATAATTATTAATTACTATACTAATATTTTTATTTTTATCATTATCATTAAATAAATTATTATTATTATTTATACTAATTTTAACATTAATATTATTAATTAACTATAATAGATTATTAATATATTATAAATAATAAATAATCTATCATTAATTATTAGAATATAATAAATATTTAGAATAATTATTATTAATTTTCTATATCAGTTTTAGAAAATTATATCACTTATAATTTTTTTTTATTTTAGGATATATGTTTGTGATTCAAGTTCAAATAATTCAATTAAATTTATATAAATTTGTAAACATAACTATTTCATTTAAGGTATTTTAGTAAAAAATGTACATTATTTATTAATTATTTTATATAAGAAATAAGATAATAAAGATTACTAGACACATTATCTATACATACTAAATAAGATAATGTACATTGTCGATAATTTAATAAGTGACAATATTTCTGATAGAAAATGTATATTGTCAGGTAATATACAACGGCAATGCACTAAAGGCATTATTATTAGAGGGATCATTCCGTAATAAAAGTTAATTTGCGAGGTCAAATAGTTTGAGGAGAGAGAGAGAGGAGGAAGGTTATTGGCTTTTCTCTCCGGCGAACTCGCGTCTCCTGCCGTCGCCATGGTTTCCCATCCGCCGGGTTCGCCTTTAGATTCCCTCAGCGGCCGCCGTCGCGTTCGCAATCTCCCTTCTCCCCTCATCTTCTCATGCGGCGAGCTGATCCAATGTAATTATAAAGCTGCAACAGTTCGTAAGGTGCTCGACAAAATGCCACTGTGAAAAAAACCATTTGCCATTCCTTTTTTTTTAATTTTTTTTTATTATGATACCCTCCACACGTTATTAAAAAGTCTCTTTTTTTGCTTTCAATTCCCACCATAAAAAACAATGGCTCGCAGAATCCATACGTAAGCGCAGAGGCGCTCACACAAAGGTCAAAACAAAGGAGAAGTGCGGAGGAAAACGTGGTGAAGTCCTCTTCCATTGGTCCTCTTAGCAGCAGTCAAAGCAACGATGGAGTTGGGAGCAGCATCAATGGCGACTTCCCCAAGTCTCACATCGTCGTCTTCCTCCCTCGTCTACCACAGCTTCAGACCTCCCCTGATCGATCCTCTAAGGTCCCGTTGTCGCCCTTTTCTTTCTCGTCCACTGTCCCTCCGGCGACTCAGTGTGGCAGCCGTCGCAGTGAATGTAGAAGCGGTAAGTTTCATGCCAAGATTGCTCATTTCAACCTCTCTCTCTCAAAAAAAAAAATGAAGAAAAAAAAGCTCCTTTGTTCTTTTTTGTTTCCTGTTTCTTCGGTTTACTGCAAATTTATCTGATTGGGAACATGTACATACAAGGTCAGATAGAAATTTATCCAGTCATCCCTTATCAGAGTAGAATTCCATCAGGAAGTTAACATCAAAACAGTTATCAAGTACCTACAAAATGTACAACTAAAATTTGTTGCTGATAGAACATAAATCAGTTTGCTACTTTGCTCTCTAATTTGATATGCATCTTAACTTACTGGTGCTGAATCCTGATGTTGGCAATGCTTTTTTTTCGAGAAGGAGAATGTTAAACTTTTGTTCAGAACTTCAGCATATGTGTTAGATTGATTTGTGGTTATTGTTATCTATGTTCATATATACTTACTGGAGATTCTACTATTCAGGAAGCTCAGACCCGGCCAACGTTAGACTCTGAAGCTGACTTTCTTGCATGCCCAATTTGTTACGCACCACTAATTAGAAAAGGACCTGCAGGTTTTAACTTGTTAGTATCGTCCATTTTTCTATTTTTAAATTTATATCGTGAGTTTTTTATTCTGAAATTGCAATTGTTCTCTTACTTTCTTCAGGCCAGCAATTTATAGGTCTGGATTTAAGTGTAATAAATGTAACAAGACGTTCTCCAGTAAAGAAGTCTATTTGGATCTGACCATCACATCAGGAATGAAAGAGTACAGTGAGCTCAAGCCTGCCAGAACTGAGTTATTTAGGTACAGTAGAAATGCCTATTTCGCTTATGGTTTATGTGCTTTCCATTTGATAATGCTTAAACATAAGAGATTGGCAATATTTTTTGATATTGTTCAAAATACATATGCTTCTTTATCAAAAGAAACCCATATTGAGAATAAGTGTGTGTATCTATCCATGTGGTACTGAGAACACAGTATGACTGTGCTTCATTCTTCAGTGTCGCACTTCTTTAACTGACTTGGGCATGAGAAATAATTCCATTATCCAAATGAATAGTTAAACCCTTTTGTTCCTCGATCCATTCACCTCAAGGAAGACACTGAGCATTGATTGAATACCTAAATCTGTTGCTTATGCAAAGTCTAGAGTTGAATTTGTAATCTTTTTCTTAATGCTATCATATTGTGTTCATCAGTCTGATCACTGGTGTCTTATACTGAATTAAGATTTGTTTTGTGCTTCTCAATTTGGTTCTGTAGCATGAGAAAATATGTTTTAGGAATTTTCTTCTGGATCGCCGTTTGCTTTAAGCAGTTAGTATGAGATACCACTCATCTCGTTCTTTCCTGTCATTTTCTTAGGAGTCCACTTGTTTCATTTCTTTACGAAAGAGGATGGCGCCAGAACTTCAACCGAAGTGGCTTTCCAGGTCCTGATGAAGAGGTGGTACTATTATGTATGAAATTTAATATAAAGCTTAAAATGGTTAAAGATGCACACAGTTTACTATCTTATGTAAAATTTTATGATTTTCTGCTATATGTCATACTCTTTATGCTGCAACATGCATGCAACTTGGTAACTAACACCTATCAAGTGAATGTACTGACAAGATTCATGTACGTGATTTATTTTGACAGTTTAACATGGCTCAAGAATATTTCAAGCCTGTATCTGGCGGTCTACTTTTAGATGTCAGTTGCGGAAGCGGTTTGTTTTCAAGAAAATTTGCAAAATCTGGGTCCTATTCTGCTGTTATTGCCCTCGATTTCTCTGAAAATATGCTGCGTCAGTGCTACGAGTTTATCAAACAAGATGATACTCTTTTGACTACGTAAGTCTTCTTTCCTGATGTGTTGCGGAAAATGAATTTTTGTCTTAAAATAGTAGGTGTTAGTAATATAATATCAGATTCTTAGGTTGAACTGTAATTAACCAATCCTTTTTTGTCCCCAATTGCTCAATTGAGCTAACGTACATTACTTATCTTCTTTCAAGCCTTTGATTTCAGTATAAATGCATTTCTATGTGTTAACTGCTTATTAGACAATGTTCAGAGATCTTGCTCTTGTAAGGGCTGATGTATCAAGGCTTCCCTTTGAATCGAGTTCTGTTGACGCTGTTCATGCTGGTGCTGCCTTACACTGTTGGCCCTCTCCTTCAAATGCGGTAGCTACCATGACTTTTGCTTTCTAATTTTTTGTGCTATATTCCCATGTAGAGCATCTTCTACAAGCTTTTCAAGTTTTCGAATGCATTAAACTTCGCTTACAGTTTACAGATTATAGTGCATTCTTCAAACAATCATATATGTGAACTATTAAACACTACTATAAGTCCATAAAAAGAAATGAAATATGCAATGCCAATGTATATATAAAGTTTCTCATATTTTTACCTTATAAATGGTTCAAATTCTATGGTGCAGACAACGTTAGACATCCTGACTAAAGTCATCAGATAGTGAGAATTGTACATCTCAGAGTAGAAAAATCAGAAATATGTGACATCAGGATGTTAAATTAAGTCTATGATAATTGTGTCCGCCTTTGTCCTTTTATCTTACCCATCCTTTTGTATCCTTTATGAAACTTCTTTTGGTTAATGTTTTAGGCTTAAGCATTAAAAATGATGATCTTCATCCTATTGCACTAGGTTGCTGAAATAAGTCGGATCCTAAGAAGCGGTGGTGTCTTTGTCGCTACAACATTTTTATCATCTCCCCTGAATAGCCCCTTATCTTTTGAAGCATTGAGGCCTGTTGGGCGGGTAAATGTGTTTCATTTTATCCAATGTTATTTCTTGTTTTTTTCTAGCCTGATCTGGCTGATGTTTTCTGATCTATTGCAGTTCTTTGGGCAAGCTGCAAACAGTTACAACTACTTTACTGAAAAAGAAATCGAAGACTTATGCAGATCTTGTGGACTTGTTAATTACTCAAGCAAAGTACAGCGCTCTTTTATCATGTTCTCTGCTCAAAAACCATAAGATTACGGACAAGATTGAACTCCCAGATACAGATTCAAAGCAACCATTTCGAATGTTGGTACAAACATACACCAAAAAAAAAAAAAAAAAGACATAGGATATGAAGAAACACAAAGGATAACACTACGGGATCAATAACATGAAAGCATTGTATATTTGTATGTATACTTTCGCACAACTGTCACATTTTCATTGGATCACTAGAGGTAATTCAGTTTTGTTTGCAGTCATATCAGATGTATTTCTCTATCGTTTTTACAAAACATATGATATAAAAAGGTAATACTTCAGGCTTTAGTTGTGCACCTTAATGCTTGATTTCTATACAGAAAACATCATGTTAAGAATGGATGGAATGAAGTGAACCTCTTCCATTTATATTTCTCTTTAATATTGCGGTTACTCTTGGAAACTCCCGACTCTTAGAAGTAGAACAATGTGAAGTGAAAATAGGCTGATAAGTTGATTGATTTTTTTACTTCAGTCTCAATTTATTGTATCACCTATCCAGGCGTTAGCCATGAGATTCATTTCCTTTGACAGCTCTCTATTAAGTACCAATCTGTCATTTTGCGATCCCATTACACAATTGTCTTTGAACATCTTCCTGGAAAGAACAGACACAAAAGGTCATCAAACAGGTGTTGTGGCTACAGCTTAGCATGATAAGTTTTCCATTCAGTCAAAATGAAGTTAGCTTTGCATTAATGAGCTTCATTAGCACTGTATAAGCTTAATCATGTAGGGAGACATAGATCCAGTACTTGGAAACTGCATATATAATAATTATAGTTACTCCGGTGATAACGTGGACATGTAGAAATCCAAGCTTTCCAGAGGTGTGGAATCACATGTCCACAAGTTCTGAGGTGAAGAGACGTCCACAAGTCTTAGAGAAATCTAATTATCATCTAATTTCCTATTCTTACTGGAGTTTCCCAGGGAAAAGTAAAAAAAAAAAAGATACATCTATATCTAGATTACCCATCTTGTCTTGTTCATTAATCTCTATTAGCTTAGATTAATTAAGTCTCTAATGACCTTGTGATATCTGTTTCCTTTCCCTACTCAACTAATTATAAAGTAGCCACGGTGAGCACAATGTCCTGTATTTTTATACATAGCTGTCCAATTTGATTCCTATTATTATGTGCTGGTCTCGGAATATACGAGTTATTTTAATAAGATAACCAATTGATCCGACTGAGGACCCTTGACTGATACTTTGACCCAATGGAATGAAGAAAGAAGTATACTAAACAGCTATTTTCTTTGTTCATATGTAGTATAGTATTTAAATGATTCCACATAAATTAGTATATGTACTGCTCAATGTTATCTGATCTTATTTAGCAGATCAAAGAGTACAACTAATATGCTAAGGAAAATGACTAGTCAAGAGTCAACATCCAAAGTGTCGTAACTTCATATTTTAAGTTTTAACATGTTAACCTTTCCAAGAGTCTGAGCTCTTGATGCAGTTCTTTTCTTCTTCTTTTCTATTTCCATTTCTGCTCTTGCAGTTATGCTGGTACAGAAAGCTATAAAATCATGCAAGCTGCCCTCACTTTGAACAATATTGCTCCCTGATTGAGCCCTTTGCTTTGCAAAAGAGGGAGGAACAACACTAACAGAAACAGGGAAATCTGCAACCATTACCAGCTTACTATAATCTTATGCATTCATGATATCTTATGCACTCTAGGATTTGTTATTATTTTTTGCCCACATTTTGTTCAAGTTTAAGGCAAACTTGAACCATTCCAATCCGAAGTTTTTACTACATGCATGTTCATATCTTATGCACTCTAGTATCGGTTCTTTTTTCTCTCTGGAAACATATAATAGGCAGAGAACAAAATCTCTATCTAAGTGTAGAATTAAAAGAATTGATCACGAAGGCCATAAGACGAAATTTACATGGCAAAAGCTAACAACTTGGAATCAGTACAAAGCACCATTGAAAACTATTTTAGAAAAAAACTAAACAAAGAAAAAAAGAAGAATTAAAGATCAAATTTAAGGTGAGCTATTCAGCACATGGGTGATCTTTGTGGAATGCCCTTCCTTCTGTTCATGCTTATGGTCATGTCCTCGTCGGAGACCCTGCTCGACGACCTGCCGCAGATGTAGAGCCCGTTCCTCTTCCTCCGCGGAGCTATCTCCGCGCACGGCGGCAAGCTCAAATTCTCGGAGTCCGACGATCCCACCGGATCCTCCTCGCCTTCGACGACCGTGGAGTTCGTGGCCTCCTCCTCCACATAATGTGGAGCAAAGAAGTCCGGGCCTAGTTGCAGAGTGTTGCATGTTCTCAAGTATGGCGACAGGTCCTTCGTCTGCATTAGCACATAATCCACCTGCCTCGAAACAAGCTGTCCGAATTACAATCGTTCACAGCTCTATTGAGAAGATCAAAAAGGTGCTCAAGGAGTAGTTCAGTTCTATTAGTACCTTGCAAGCAAGAGAGCAGTGGATGTATGGCTCCTGGAGGCATCTGTCGCAGGAAGTGCACACGTTCCCTGACCCTTTGAATTGCCTGCTCTGAGGCCTCTTCTTAAGGAACACGACCTTGGAGCTGTTAATTGTATACGACTACATGCACAAAGTATTAATTCCTCATAGCTTTGTGAGGCGATCGATCATGTAACATTCCATGCTTTTCTAATTCCAGGAACCCACCTGAACGTTTGTGCAGTCGATGAGCTTCTGGAGGTCGTCCATCCTGACGACGTCGTGGTAGACGTATCGCCGGACCTGCAGCAGCCTGTGGCGGCCATGGGAGGGGACGCAGTGGGGGCAGATGCTGGTGCAGCAGTCCAAGCAGCAGATGTTCTTCTCGTTCTTCTTCATGCTGCCGTGCGCGGAGCAGCAGACGAAGAACAGCTGAGAGTTGAGTGCATCCAGCCATGCAGGCTTCCAGATTGCCTGACACAATGAATGCATGCATGCATGCAGAGAATTCTCTCTTCTGATCAGATTCACCACTAATCATATATATTTTCAGTAGTACTACTGCAAGAATTGCAAAAAATAAAAATAAAAAAAATAAAAGGGAGAGAAGATTTTACCATGATGACCGCAAGGTAGGTAGAGATTATGATGTGAAGTGTAAAGTTTGAGGTAAAGATGGATATGATGGGTAAACAAGGTTTTATAGCTGATAGAATCGGAGAATATTTATATTAAAAAAAATGTAGCGCACTTATAAGAAGTGAATAATGATTAATTTTTTTTATAAAAGTGACGTTACTTACTAAAAACGTGCTACACTAAATATAGGAGATGAAGTGCTAAAAATATAATTGTAAAATTATTATTTTTTTATAGATTTTAAGTAATTGGAATTATTACTATCACATTTAATTTAATATTTATATCAGAACAATAGATTTTAAATTTGAATTGTGAAGAAACTCGTATTTTTTTCTAGTGGTTCATATGCATGTAATAGGTTAGGTTATATCAATAATCATATTTATATTAATAATATAAATATAAAAATGTTGTTCTTATCAATTTAATATTTTAAGAATATTAATAGTGTCGTGAGGAACATAAAATTATTATAATACAAGAAGAGGAGTATGTAGTTTAGTTAAAGAAGTAGTAGTTCTTGATGAGGGCGGTTAATAATTCGAACTTTCGTCTTTTAATGCACGCCGAGCGAAGTTATTGCTTTACATTGCTCAGTCCTATTTCAATTGTGAAAGAAAAAAAAGATACACCTTGGGAGCAAGATTTGAATTAAAATTATTATTTTTAGAACTAATGATTATAAATAATTGAATTGAACCAGTAATTTTGGCTGCAAATTCGTTGAATTCGAATTTGAATGCTCAACACGTATACTATCTTTTTTTTTTCTAATTATGCCTTTTTTTATGTATTAGTCATATAAATGAAAAAAAGGGTAAAAGACATGTATCACCGTAAATTATGATTTATAGCTATAAATTAACTCAACTATAACTAATAGTGAATACTAAAATTTTTTTTTCTACAGTTTGTGCATTAATATGCACACATCACGCGTGTGACGCATGACCGTAATAAATATTTAAGAATATGTTGATTGGACTTTTAATTTCATAGGGAGCATCAAATTTTTAATGTTCTGAATTAATTATTAAAGTTCTTTTTTTGTTCTATAAACCTTTGCATCTTTTATAATACTGGAAAAGAAAATATGTCTATTAATAAAGAACAACAGTGTGTTATAATGATCAATTCTCAACTTATGAATGATGAGATAGTTCCATTTCGATTTAAATGAATGGAATTGTATTTTATTTTTAATAGTTCCCTGTATAATCTTATACAAGAAAAGAAATAATGTTCGTTAACTATTTTTTCCCCTGAATAATCCGAGCATATCAAAACTTTCATGTGCAACTGCTTAAACAAGTAAAAAGATAAACAATAAAAAAGTTTACCAGAACGTGGATGCTGTTCTTACTGCTTCGCATCTCTCTCTCTCTCCCTTGGCTTAAGAGCTGCATGCACCAAGTGGTAAACAAATGGATGGGAGTAGGGGAAGCCCGAGGAAGTTTGATTCCTGCTAATTTGTAGCTATTACTATGCTTGAGAGAGAGTGTTTAATTGACATTTTATTTTTTTATTGGGTACCAAGTTAACAAACTTCATTGGGCTTTGATATGGCAGAGATGTAAGGATTATGTTTGTTTATTAGGACTTAAATTTTTTGTTATGATCTTTTTGTTTGGTGGGAGATCTTTGGATGTGCATATGCAGCTGCTTCATTAGCTGTAGGATACATAGGATTACATTGATTTTAGCAACCTCTCCATTTTTCATACTCTCAACTCGCCCTTCTCAAACTAGTTAAATCAAAGTTATTGAACCTTGTGTATGTTTTCAAATATAAATATATATACATACATATAGTATTGATCACCATGTTTTCCCTTCTTTAAAAGAAAAAAAAAGGGTAGTATTAACATTTCTATCGTTTGTATGCTTCGTCACTTGTGTTGTCACTATGGGGACTAGATGAAAACGACATTTCCGTAAGGCAACATATGTATATAATTTCTATCACTTTGATAAGCGAGTTACAAAAATTATTAGTGCATGGAAGAAATTAAAATACAGAAACAAAGTTTAGTGCCTTGGAAATTTTGACCCTAGATGATAAATTGATAATTAACAAGTGAAATGACTCCGGACACTCGAAAATAGAAAAAAAGATAGCGTGATAATGCATTTTAGCTGACATGTACAATGACGATCACAAGCGTATTAAAAACAAAAATAAAACATATATATTTTATGGATTTACGTTTTTAAAATACTTGATATAAACATTTATGTCAAAAATAAGAGATCAAACCTAAGCTTGTATTAGAAATTAATTTTTTTATATGATTGATGAGTGAGCTAAACTCCGCCTATGTTTATAGCCGGTCTCAAGCCCGAACAAAGGAGGAGGGTTGTGTTAGGTCTCGACAGGCAACGTAAAACCTCGTCGAATCTCATGAACATGGATCAACGAGCGCAATGACGTCGTATGAGCCATGTAGCCGATCCCACCTAGTGGGATAAGACTTTGTTGTTGATTGATGAGTGAGTTAGTCTAAAGTTGTCAATCCACGAAAAAAAAATTTCATCTGACTTAAAAGTTATACATAAGCAAATATATATATATAAAGAGAAATATTAGCGTGCATATAAAAGTTGTGTATGCACCGGTTGTTTATATTTTGAACCATCAGATTAAAAGTAATACTAATCCTAAGGTTCATAGTGTGTGCATGCACAATGCATATACAATTTGTGTATGCTAATATGCTTGCCTCATATATAAATGTATCAACTGCAAAAAGGGAAAATTTTGTATAAAATGTGATATTTATCGTTATTTGTCATTGCCAATTTTATTTGAAATGATATTCCCCTAAAAAATATTGTCACTTTATTAAGAAGAAAAATATTCAATACTAACAAAATATTAGTGATAATAATATTTTTTGGAAAGACAATAGAAGCTCTTTTATTTAAATTATTTAAACAAAAGTGGGACAAAAGTTTTTTGTTTGACTAATATGAAGTCTAGGATGTAAGCAAAAAATTCAAAACCTAAAAAACTGATCCGACATAAAATTTTAGATTTTTTAAATTTGGAAATTGAAGTGGTCTTTAAATTTAATAAAATCACCCGAGGAGGTATACGTATTTATATATATACAAATAAAATTATGTATAAAATTATGTGAAAGTTTTATAAATAAATATTAAAAAATTATATAAGTTATAAATAATAATAATATAAAATAAATAACATGTGGTTGATGTTAATTTATGTAATAAAATATTTAATTAGTATTATCATAAATATAAAATATAGAAACCTAAAAAATATCAATAAATTATTATTTTTAAAAACACACACACACAAGTAGCGTGACTTTGTTATGTTAAAACCCATCCCTTTGATATCTAATAGATTTGGAACGAACTTAATATATAACTATAAGATAAATCAATGCATATTTATTAAAATTAATTAATAATAAGGATAAATAAATTACTATAATCGAGTTAATCAAATTCTAAAAGCTTTGATTATGATCATAATCAAATAATATTTTAGACTAGTTTCTCAATTTTAATATGTAATTAATTAATTCTCAAACTATATAACAAACTTAAAAATGCTCATTTTCATATATTATAATATATATTTTTATGATATGACAGTCACATTAGCTACTCCGTGAGTGAACCAATCCAACTCCAAAAACAAAAGGGTTGTTGATACAACAAACAGTGAGCTGCCTTTGAAAAAGGTTTTCATTATTTTTAATATTGATTTGATGAATATATCAACTGAAGACATATGATATCTATAATATATGATGAGAAGGAGATTGCATAGTTAAGGGATTATAAAATGAAGTTTAGAATCGATTGCAAGTAAAATTAAGGGACCAATCTTTTAGATGACCAATCACAAACTAATGATAAGATGCATTAATAAATAAAGGGCTATTGCATATAAAATACAGTAATAAATGGCCACTGGTTTACATAGTAACTGTACACCCATTTCCATCTAATGACACATAAATTTTATAATGATAATAGAATTTAATTTACCTATTTGAGATAGTATTTGTTTAATTCGAAATTAAGATAAAGAATAAAATAATATTTCTAATAATTTTAAAAATCGAATATGAAGTTATTATTTCCGTCGATTCTAAAGCACAATTATAGTAAATAATTATGACAACCAAATTTAATTTGAATTTATTTATTTTTAATCCAAAGTTGGTGATTTGCTTCACTTTCACTTTTATTTAAACTTAAAATTCATGGCAATACATATGGATTTTGATATGATACACATACAGAACCCTCCAGCTGCCATTGGATCATACTCTCTCTCTCTCTCTCTCTCTCTCTCTCTCTCTCTCTCTCAACTGCCGACAAACTTTCCTCGTGAGATCTTCCCTTTCAGCGATATCCAAGAAATCAGAAATCATCTGGCATAAACATATATATGATATACACATTATTCTCCCTATTTTGTAGATCTCAACCCATGACTGATTCATTGATCTTCCAATATTCAATTACGTGAATAGTTTATAATATCTATTTATCAAGACAGAAGAACAGCACGAGCAATGAAAACAAGCTGTTCCATACCAACAACAATATATACGCATCGTGGATGCTCAGAGAAGGAACTCAAGGTACACAGTTTCTTCATTTCATGTGTTATATACACAAACTTAAAACCACGTCCACAACTAAAGATGCAATTTGTGAGCACATTAATTAAGTGTGTACTGCTCATTTAAGTCTTATATATACAAAGAGATAAACTGAATCCAACCACAATTTATACTCGGTCGTTTCAGACAAGTTGTTGTTCACTGTACAGTATGCCATTATATGCTAACAAAGCTACTACAGCTCTAGATTTGTAGGTAGCTGTCTCATTTTTCTCTCTGCAATATGCTTCCAAATTAATGATCAACTTGCAGATGAGCTTTTAATGAGAACTTGCATTTATACAAGCCGAAGTAGCCAATCCAAATAATAATAATAATAATAATAATAATAATAATAATAATAATAATAATAATAATAATAATAATAATAATAATAATAATAATAATAATTGTTAATGCATCAAGGATAGAGAGAGGGAGAATAAAAAAATTATTTTAGTGAATATGGACAATGCATGCCAAATTTATTTTACATTTTATCTTCCCAAGGATGCACTACAATTTTTCCAAAAGTTATTAATTAAAGTTGTCAAGATATTTAACACAAATTCAGTTTGATTATCACATCTGAATGTGTCCGAGTTAATAGACTGAGAGCTAGTAGCCCCGAGTTTGAATCTTAGAATCATCAATTTGATTAGAGGAATACAATTTTGCTCTTTGTCTCGATTTCGAATTAATCAAATGTTAGTCCTAGACACCGAAGATTTGAGCGGATACCAAAAAAATGCTTAACGCATCCATTAAACTATATACGTATATGCACTATAATTTTTTTGAAAGAATTACTAATTACAGTTGTCAAAAGATGCTTAACACAAATTAAGTTTGATTATCATATCTGATCAATAGGTGTGTTTCGGATTGAGGGACCGAGAATTAGTTATCCCGAGTTCGAGCTCCGGAGTCAGTAATTACGTCAGAGAAATATCGTTCTATTTTTTATCATAATTTTAAATTAATCAGATGTTAATAATTTTGAATACCGAGAGTTTCGAACTAATAAAAAAATGCTTAACACATCCATTAAACTATATATGTATATAGCATTTAAAAGCATGGATCTCAAAAGCCCAATCTGTCTAAAACAAGGCCTTCGGTCTGTGAGTTATTCGCATGTTACAATAGAATAGTAGGTCTAAACTGTACACAAGCCCAACAACAGGGCCCAAAAAGTGCCATGCTTGTGCTAAAAAAGTGTCGTGCCTGCAAAATATCCATTTTTATGCTAAACAATGTTGTGGTATTATTTCACAAAACATAAATAAAATTACAAAGCTCGTGACAGTTTTCTTTTAAAAAAATATGAATCTGGATATTTATTATATCTCGTTCTTTATGACAATATAAAATAATCATTCCATCAAAAGTTTGCATCAATAGTTAGAAGAATAATTTTAGAAATATTCAACTCTCTATCCTACTTTCATGCATAATAAATGTAATAATATATATCAAATTCTTAATTTAATGAGCAAAAAAAAAGTTGAAGTGGATCATTATATTTTTCTGTTTTTTATTTAAATGTATTGTCATATTGTTCTCAATAACCATCTTATTTTTTTCTTTATATTTTATTGCCTTGGAGATGGGGATGACGAGGAAAGAACACTTGTTAATATAATGTCCATGGATTTGATTTAATTAGTATATATGTTGTGAGATTGGCATATAGTTCTAGTCTTCGGATGAGCTCATGCGAATAACATGATGTCGCGCAATTGATGTGATGTATCATTGTTTCAATTATTTTTTTTATAAGTAAAGTGGTCTTATAATTAGTTCAATCACTTTACACTTCTTTTTCTAATAAATAAGACTAATTGTATAAATATAAGTTAATTATTTCTTTTGCACAAAAGTGAATTCTCATAGTGGTGTGGTCTTATTTTTACTCTATAAATCCTGATTATAATCCACAATCAAATAAATAAATAAATAAATATATATATATATATATATATATATATATATATATATAT
>LTAE01002807.1:19606-41347 GCA_001647135.1 Pontederia paniculata | reverse complement strand
AGATAAAATATCACTATATTTAGGATATAGTCGAAAAGAAGGAAGTAACAGTGACTTATATGCCTACGAATGATATGTTAGCTGATTCCCTCACAAAGGAAATTGCAGCTAGTACTTTTATCAAGCATGTGGGCTTGATGAGACTCAGGAGTGACTGAGTCAGTGTGAAGTATTCACGGATAGTGAAACTTCGGGACATGATCTCTAGTTAGACTACTCACGGATAGTGGGAGTGCTGACACAGTGACCACGCTGGTCAAGTGAGAGATTGTTGTAGTGTGACCAGCCATGATCACTGTGATCACGGTCGTGATGGCCACACTAGTCGTGATTCCTGAGATCGTGATGGACAAGCCGTGATCTGTGTGATCCCGGCCGTGACGCGCATATACCCACACGGCGTGGGAGAAGGCGACGCGCCATTGATCGCGCGCCAGGGATCATGATGATACGCAGAATTAACGCACGCTGATCGTGTGTTAATTGGAACCGTCCCGTTGCGGAAAGGAGCGCGGACCGACCATCACGCGAGCGCACCGTGAGCGCGCGTAACAGCCGCGGTTGAGGGGGGCGGAGTGCTACGGGCAAACGGCTATTTAAAGAACACGACGTGTGCTAGGAACCCCCAATCCGAGTTTGCGGAATCCTCCATCTCCCTATCACATTCTTCATTATGTTCCTCCCTTAGCTCCAACATGTGTAAAAAAGGATCAAAGTTCAAACACTCAGTAGAAAATGATTTCTTAATTTTCTCGTGTCAAACCATTCAACTCAGTCACATAGAAGAACTTGTTTGTCCAAGGTTAAGGTAAAAATTGGCACTACTTGCATGCAGTGTTTGTTCCCTTGCAATAGTAGTTCAATTAATCTTGCCCAGCTTCGATATTTTCCTATGGATTTAGGAGTTATGTCTCATATTTAAATACGTGGCTTTGCACCTTGTCTAGATGTACGTCGCTAATGAGTTATAAAAAAGGATTTGAGTTTGGAAATAGAATTTTTCTTTAGATCCTATGAATTTTAGATGGCTATAAATCATAGTACTGCTCTTGCATAGGTCATTAATTATGCTTCATACTTAATTTTGCTTGATATTTAAACTTTTAGAATAAAAAGTATGACTTGTATTAAGCATGCAACTAGTATTATTATAATTATTTATTCCTTTAAAAAATATTATTGTTATTCTTCTTGTTCTTGACTTGTTAATACTTTTATCATGAAAATAAACTTCATACATTGTTAAAAATGAAGATATGTTGGTTCTTTTGGAGATAGATTGGATGCATCTTCGTAATTGTATAATTGCATTTTCTTTCAGCAATATCAATCACGTGCAGCACCATATCTAGAGAGATTGCAAGCAGTGTAATGAATATTTGCTTAAATAATTGCTTATAAATTATACTTAAATATGTTAGTGAAAAGTTATGCATTTGACAAATGTTGTGATCATGCAAATATGATACAATTCTTGTTAGCATATATGTGCGCTTAAATATGTTGATAAAATTGTTGGTTCAAATTTTCATGCAATATTTATTTCTTTTTAAAAAGTTATTGTAATAAAGCCTGCATTTTTGTGATATTTAATTATCTTTATAAGTTTTTCTAGAATTCATATGCTACTATAAATCATGTTCCGGGATATTTAAAAATTACCATAAATTATTTTTTTGTCCATTTATAATATATGTTTAAATGTCACACATACTATTTATTGTAATATTTAAGCGTTTACCAATTATTATTTTATTCATGATATTTAAGCGTCACAAAAGAATGCCGTTGATGATATTTAAACCTTGCCAAAACATTTGATAACATTTAAATATTACAAATAATTATATTATTTGTAACGTTTTTGTTTTTTGTTATGCTTAAAATATAAACATTACAAATACTTTTTTAACACACGTCTAATAAGATTTGTAGGTAATATTTACAAAATACAAAAATAATTTGTTGTAATTAAAAGGCTTTTAATAATGTTATTACATGTCACTAAATGCATCATTTCTTATAGTGACATGACCACTCATAATTTGAATATTCACATGTATTGCTACCTGACATTCATATATATATTATATATATATATAATATAATATAAAGAACTATATGGTTCTAGGTCATAGTATTAACTATAGATAGGTAAAGAAACTTGGGATCATGCCCGTTTGTATAGTGATCGAATTAAGCCCAGAATTCAATATGCATATAACACGTATATATCGATACATGCACTAATTGGAGAATGAAATTAAGAAAATAACAATATGATAAGCACTTCATAGTTGGTACGTAGTACTTATCAACATTTGCATCCGATTAATTAAAATGATTTCTTCTCGATATTCTCTGCAAGCAGCCAGGGTTATACATGACTACTTGTAGTCTCATGTATAGTAGGAAAACATCTAGATAAAAGAATCATGCCCGGATGTATATATTATATTAAAAGAACAGGAATTGCACGGTAAAATGAAATACGTACAAGTAATAAATATTCCAATCAAATCATATTGTGTGTATAAAAAATGGACAAAAAAATTAATATTCAATATGCACGTCGTTCGTTCCTGATGTTGCGCAACACTTTGCATTGCCATTTGATTCATAAACATGGAAGACTAGTTTGAGCATATTGTAATAACTTATGCATGTATTCGGCTTCGCTCAACTAGTTATTACAATATTCTCAAACAAACATCACTAGTTTTAATTGACCCACCAACTGAAGGGACGCGTGCAGCTAGTAATACATTTTTGCTGAATCCCGTAAACATCAGTCTCTAAACATCAGTTAGTAAGTAAGCATATATTTGGTTATGCATGCAACATATAAACCAACAACTTGTGCAGCAAAAAGTTCCATCTGTGGAACTACAGAAATATACAGCAAATCCTAAAACCTCAGGAGGCATACAACTAGAAATCTTACTGATCTCCGTCATCATAATTCATGTTGCTTCTCTCTTCAAGTGGCAACTCCTCCACCTCCCTTATAAATCCCAAGCTGTAGTACGCAACGTCTTGTACTATCAAAGTGCTAACACACGTAATTTTTATCTCAAAATTGTAGAGAAAGTTTAAAATTTTGATAACTGTAAAAATTTCATATATATGAATGTGAAGAAATGCAATCGATACATTGTTCCCTTCTTTGGATCAAATTAATCAAAACCCCGCAGGAGAAGGAAAACAAAGGATGGAAAATCCTTAAAGATTTCCATGCATGCACCATCGTCTCATAGGTCGAAGAAGAACGGATCAGCGTCGTCCCACAGGCAAGACGCGGCCGCATAATCGTCGTAGCCCCACATGGGCGAAGCCATCAGCGGCAGTGCGCCTGCGGAACTCTCCGGCGGCGGCAGCAGCGGCGTCTGCGCCTGGAACGACGTGGTCGGCAAGTTCGAGCTCGCTGAGACCAGTGGCTTGTTGCTGATGTCCTCGAACGGGTTCTGTTCATGACTGATGCAGGGATTACCCTGTGCAACCGCCATCTCCGTTGCCATCGGCAGCAACGATGCCACTGCTGGGTCGATGTCCACCCTCTGCAGCGGCGGCTCCACTAGCGACCCTGCGGACATGATCGTGCTATCGGTGACGTTGGTATACAGAAATGGCGCCGGATAACTATACGAAGCAGCAGAATTAATGGTGGCCGCGGAAGCCGCAGGCGAGGGAAGTATGGGGAAGTGGAAGCCAGAAGGACGAGGGAGGAGGGGCCGTAGAGTGGTAGTGGACGCGGTCGAAGTAGAAGCGGTCGCTGCGACCGAGTGGTGACCGGCAGTGGCGGCGGCTGCGGCGCCGGAAGGCTGGAGGTTCAGCTGCGCCCGCGGGCCGTAGAGTATGAGGGCTGCGCGATCGTAGGCCTTGGCCGCGTCCTCGGCGGTGGAGAAGGTGCCGAGCCACTTACGGGTCCGCTTCCTGGGCTCCCTGATCTCGGCAACCCACTTTCCCCAGCTCCGCTGCCGGACGCCACGGAACCGGAACTTTCCATTCTCCGGGCCGCCCTTTCCCTTGCCCTTGCGGCCGCCGGACGCTGCGGCACTGCAGGAGATGGTGGTCGTGGTGCTGTTGCTGCTGCTGCTGTTGGTGCTGCTGGGGCTACTTGGGAGGTACTGTTCGATTGGAGAGTTGCTTTGCGCCTGTTGGCCAGGGCTGCGGTGGTGTGGAACAATGTGATGGTGATCCATTAATGGAGGCAAGCAAAGAACGGCAGGGTTGATGTGGCGTGGCTGCGCGCAGCCTCGTTGTGTGAGGAGAGCTTGTGAAGTGGGTTTTGGGGATGGGAGGAAGCACCGAGAGGAGGGTGAGGGGATGCTCAAAACCTTGCTTTCTGTTTGGGTGACAAGGGCGGTGGTCTAATAGGGATATTTGACATATATTATTATACTACTCATCTACAGGAGCAGGAGAGAGAAAACTAATCTTGTTTCAGGTTGATGGGTCAGGAAAGTTTACTGCATGCATGGCTGAGGGAGAGAGGCTGATGAAAGCTTACTGAGAGAGAGATTGATATTGAGAGAGAGAGAGAGAGAGAGAGAGAGAGAGAGAGAGAGAGAGAGAGAGAGAGAGAGAGCTTACTGCATGCAGCTGCTGCACCCAGGCATAAACACATGCAAGTACTAAAATTGTATTGCTAAGAAAGAAGTAAGAAATCTAACATTCGATATCTTTTAAGATGGATTTTATTAACATCACTCCTCAAGCAGCATTAATAATTTAAAAATGGCAATAAAGATACCCTTTAAGATATAGTCATGATAGAGTAGAAGTAGATCTTATGCATGGGATTTAGATTATGTCCATCTATGTGAGTTTGTGTGTAAAATAATATTGACATAACAGTTAAATGTTCTTATATATAGGCGGTAACTACGGATTTATATGATAAATAGCTTAAGGCTTAGTATCCTTCTAATATTGCTTCTAAACTTGAAATATGTTCTTTTCTTATGAAAACTTGAAATTATACGCAGAACAACCTGAACTCAAATGATCTATTTGACAAATCGTAATCGAGTTTATACAGCACTCCATCTGATTTCGTGTATTTTATCCTATGGAGATAAGTATTTTGGGTGGCGTAAGATTATTCTTACTTAGAAAGGATGTTGCTTAAATTTCAAATTCTTTATGTTCTTCATTATATGTAATAACAGAGATGAAAATGATTCTAATCAGATAATTTTGTTGCGTTTCTCGATGATTTTAAGTGTAAATAATTACGCTACATATTTAAAGAAAAATTAATATAAAACCGTTACATTGTTTAGTCCAAACTCTAATTTAAAATAATAGTATAAAATTCATAAAAGAGATAATTATGAAAGTACAATCAAATTCAAATTTTTGATTTAACTATATTAAAGTAACACATCATCACAATCTTAATTTCAAAGCATGTGTCTAGATAATTTAATACACTAGTGCTCAATACAATTATATTAACATATCATAATTAAACTTTATAACTTCAAAAGAACTTAAGCTAGTAGTCAATCTCGTAGACGCAATAAAACAAATAAAAATATAAGAGTGGGATTTTTAACTGTAATAAAAAATTATAAATATTTTTTTAATTTAGTTTGAATGTGACTTCCTCGAATTTTTTAGATCATAATTTGATCGGATAATTTTTTTAAAAAAATGCTATTTAATTTTTAATCCGAATTTAAAATATCAAAATTTTAATAGGTTTTTCGAATAGAATAGATTTATTCATCTTATAAGTTTTTCCTTGCATCCTAAGTAATATATTAAATCATTCCATGCAAGAGAAAACAACAATAGAGATTACTATAGCAGTAGTGTGCGATCGAGGGGATGCGAAGGGTCGTGTGCAAAGGGTGACACGATGAGCTCTAAGTGGAATGGAAGAGATGAGGAGGCCGAGAGTGGAAAAGAAGGGCATCGGGAACAAGCGAAGTTGGTCTTCTTTATTTGAGACAATAGAATCCGGATGGCTTTTAAGTAGCCATGCATTACTAATTAGATGGAGATATCACTTTGGAATTGCATGTGCTTAAACGTGCATGCATGCATGCAGGCACTTCTCATTTGAGGGCAACAAACAGGCCTCTTGTTCCACTGTGTTTTTGCTACTTTCTTCTTTTTTTTTCCATGTCTCTGATTGAAATGGTCACTGCTTGTGGGATGGATAGTTGAGACGACGATGCATTGAGTGATCTCTCTGCAAGGCAGAGAGATTTTGGATGTATGTTTTATGAGCTTGGAAAAGGTAACATGCCTTCGGCAGTACGATGCAGGAAGGTGGCTTTGGGGTGTGTGAAGGTGGGCAGAAGAACATATTCTGTGCTATTTTGTAGTTTTTCACCTTGACATTTGTTGCTGTCGGGTGGGGAAACTGCAAGCCATGCACCACTTCCTGAGCACATTTTATGTGTTCTTATTTGATTTAGGATCAATAATTTTTGTTAAAATGAGCACATAGATGATTTTATCGTATTGAAATGGAGATGATTTTAACACTTAAGGGATCCTAAGTTAAACTTTCGACTATTAAAAACATAAGATAGAGTTTATTATGGACAAATTATTATTAATATTGAGTATTAAAAGTTAATATTATTGATTGTTCATATTATCTGATATTAAAATTGTTAAAACAAAAAAACATAACAAATTATTGATACTTTGTAGATAGTTTATGTTATTATTTTAACTTTACATTATTTAGTTAAAGCTCATGAAATAGTTTATTTTTTAAATTGGATTGTGCAGAGATAAATAGGGTTGAATCGCATGACGAAGAGAATGCATATGACTAAGTCATTTGTGACATGATCAATTAGTATATTTTTTTCTATTTATATAATGAATTATGTAGCCCAAGATTATTTTTAATTTAAAAGCTTTCGTATACTTATTATTTTTAAATTAGCATTACGTGACGTTTGGTATGATCAATCATGAAACCAAATATTCATAGTTTAAGATAACTGATCTTATCATTGTCATGCTTCAGGTAATCAACGTAGTATGCGACAAGTGAAAAGTTCACAAACTAAGCAATTAATTACCTTTTTCTAAACATTAAAAATATATACCTTTTGACTCCTTGATTTTTTGAGTAGATATCGCATGAAAATGTTTGTTATGTGGTAACGACACCCAAAAAGATACTAAATATGTTAATCGCTAATAACTAATAGCGATTGAGTACTTCAGATGATAATACTTCATAACTTATTAAATTTCAAATATGTCATCATTTAGAAAATAAGATTTCAATCTACCAAAAAAAAATGTTTAATGTTTGAATTAAGTTGTGTTTGGCATCACTAGCGGATTAATAGGCGAATAGCGTTTTAAAAGCGGATAGATGTTTATTTAGCGAATAGCAGTTAATTATTAGCGATTAATATTTAGCGATTTATTAAGGTGATAATAAAAAAGTGTTTAAAAAATATGATGGTGAAATTAATTGATAATTATAAAATAATGTAAATAGTCTTAATACATCAATATGATAAATTATTTAATTTATAATATTATGTACTTTCTAAAAACTTTTTATACGATTTATGATAATTAATTTAAAATAATATTTTTAATTAAATGTACATGCATAACTAAAAAATTTAAAATAAAAAAAGTTATATGTATTAATTTCAATAATATATAAATGTTAACAAGTATTTGTGGTTACATGCATAGCTCAAACTCTAATATAATAAAAAAGAAGGATAAATTGGGTATAAAAGTTCAACCTTATTTTTCATCCGCCAAACGTTAATGAAAATAACCTACCACTCAACCGCTAACCGCTAACCTATAAAATAATTTACCAAACACTTTATTATAAAAAAAACAGTTTGACCAAGTCAATCCTCTAAACTCTAATCTAAACTCTATTTTTTGAGTTGCCAAACACAGCCTTAGGCTCTGTTTGACATGTACTAGCGGTTAATAACGAATATCGATTAGCGATTAACGGTAGCGAGTGAATTATTAAATTTAATAAAAGTGTTTGACAAATGCAGCGTTTGAATAAATTAATAAATATAAAATGACTAAAAAGGATACAGACAATTATTTAATAAATTACATTAATATATGTGGCATAAGTTGAATAACACATTTTTATTTTAAATATTTTAATATTAATAAATAATAATAAAATAAATAGCTGACCAAATAATTTCTAAGTTAATAAAATAATAATAAATAATAAAGTGATCATGTAATATAAAATAATAAGTGTCACATACAAATATTAACTAATATTAAAATATTTTGAGGGTATATTGAAATAAATTTTCATAAACTTGTCGCTACCCTAGATGTTGGTCTGTCAAGCGTCTCAAAACGCTGAGTTCCAATCGCTTGTCGCTATTATTAATTGTGCTTACCAAACACCTTAACTAGCGTATTGACTTGGTCAACACACTATACTCTACTATAGACGCTAATTTAAATACGTGCCAAACAGGACCTTAGTCAATACTTGTTAATTGTTTGAGATTATACTGTTGCTGATCCGCTAATTTGCACTACTACAAGAATTTGGATATGCATTTCTAAAAATAATGTTTTCCAAATTATAAACACAAAGAAATAATTAATATTAGAAAAATATACCTGTGAAGGGAGAATCCCTACAAATAAAATGAAATAAAAAGTATTACCAAAAATAAATTACAAATATATTAAAAGCAAAAAAACTCAAAATAAAAGAATATCTAGCACCTAGCTACTTGCATTTTTAGTTTACGGCACGGAATTCAAAATTCTGAGCTAAATCTAAGATTCTTGAACAATATTCTGTGTTCATATATATTAAAAAAAATCAATGGTATTAACACATGCATACAAAAAGATTGAAATATAACTTTATTGAATAAATTGAAACAAAACGAACTCTAAAAGTATATTTAATTTGCTTCTCTCTTAAAAAAAGGAAGTATGAATAATTAAACTATTCAGATATTAGTCATGCATTATATTAAAATTTGTTTATACTTTAGTTCAAAAGATGGTTAGAAAAATATGTCAAAAATATAAATCATATACACACACAATGTATGTATGTATGTATGTATATATGTATGTATGTATGTATGTATGTATGTATGAAGCATAACTCATAACTATTTATATATAATACCTCAAGTGGAGGATGAGTCCTCCTTGTCACACACACCTATTAGACATATAAACTCAATAAACATAGCATATTATATATATGTACACACATATATATCCAAATTATGAAGCATGACTCATAACCCTACTTATCTCAAGTGGAAGGTGAATCCTTGGTCACATACATTTGTTAGACTTATAAACTCACTAGGCATAAAAAGATGAACACACTGATACTACTATGAGTTTTGCATTACTTATTTTTTTCTCATTCTTTGATCAATCCGCCTCAAGCTTTTTCCCTTCCATATATTACATGATCAACTTTTATTAGAAGGGTCGGTTCTCTCTCATTTGTTCCATTAGAGAGGACTTGAGGCTAAATAATGAAAAAGACTCATCAACCGTTACTTTTGATTCAAGAAAAAGTTGCAAGTGATGAGAAGAAGGAATAAGATATGTTAAGGGGTACCACAAGTTGCTATTGTTATGAGGCACAGATTTTATAGATGAACTCACTATTGACGGAATCAACTCATAGGAAACTTCCGTCTACCAGAAGCGGTTACTCAAAACAAACGCGGCCTACACCTCAACAACATCAAGCATAACAGTTCACATGTTTAACAACTTTATGTTTCACGGTTTATGATTGATAGTAACATGCATATGTTACTATAAATATATGAGATGTAAACATAATACGTGTGTTGAAAATACCAAACCTTTTATGGTATCAGAGCAGATATGGCAAATCAATCCTCATCGTCTTCCTCTGCTATCACGTATTTTACATCAACTCCCATCCTCCCACCCCTTAATCACGTCACTTCATTCCTATCTCTGAAACTTACATCAACAAATTATCTTTTATGGAAAAACCAGTTGCAACAGCTTCTGAGCGCGTATGATCTTGAGGGATATGTCGATGGTTCGCTGCCCTGTCCACCAAAAGTTACTACTCTTGATGAAACTATTGCCACTCCATCATCTGCCTCATCCTCAACAATCCCATCGGCTACCTCAACTGGATACATAACTTGGAAAAGGAATGACCAACTCCTACTAAGTTGGCTTCTAGCCTCAATATCAGAGGATATTCTACCTCTTGTTGTTGGCCTCAGATCATCCTTTGCAGTGTGGACAACCCTCAAGAAGGCCTTCGGCGAACCATCTGAAATGTGTTTGCTGCAACTAAAAATGCAACTGCAGAATCTCAAGAAAGGAGACCAACCTCTCACCACCTATCTACGGCAGGCTAAATACTTAGCCAATGAACTTGCGGCTATCGGGTATCCACTGTCAACATCCGGCTTCAATGCAGTCATCTTCAACAACCTTGGTCATGAATACAGTGAAATTGTGGCATCCTTATCAGTTCGCATCGAACCTATTTAGTTTCCAGAACTACATACACTTTTACTCAATCATGACATTCGACTTCAAGCACTGCGCAACAATGATCTGCAATCTCCTTAGGCTAACTATACTGCAAAGCCTTCTCAACCATCTCGCTTACCTCTGCATTCAGCAACTACATCAAGTCGTGGTCATGGCCGCGGGCGAAGACGTGGTCGTTTCAGCTTAGTAGGAGTTGGTCATTCCTCTTCCACATTCATGCTCTTCAGAAGTGATCTCGCCATCTCCATCACTGCGTGATTTCTTCGTTCAACGACGCCATTTTGCTGTGGTGTATATGGTGCAGTCAGATGCCTCTCGATCCCAGCCTCTTCACACAACTTAGTGAACTCGCTTGAGAGGAACTCACCACCCCGGTCAGTCCTCAAGGTCTTCACGTGATGTCCACTTGTGTTTTTCACCTTTAACTTGAACTTTCGAAATACCTCACATGCTTGATCCTTTGTCCTAAGCACATGGACCCACATCCATCGAGAGTAATCATCAACAATTAGCATAAAATAGCTATTGCTTGTGTTAGTTGTTGGAGTGATGGGTCTGCAAAGATCAACATGCAGGAGTTCAAGTATCTCCTTTGCTCGAAAAGTTCGCTGTTGTTGGGAATGACTGTCTGGCCTGCTTTGCAACCAAACATCCCTGGCAGAGGTTGTTTGGATGCATGATGGGTGGTACACCTACCGCCATCCTCTTTGTTGTCAGCAGCTTTAAGGATTGGAAGTTGACATGCCCTAGCCTGGCATGCCAAAGCCACGCTTCGTCAGAGATGTTTGCAAGTAAACACACAGGTTTACTTGTTTCCATCACAGTCTTGTATAGCCGATTTGGAGACCTTTTGATCTTTATCAACAACTTGCCACTGGAGTCATACACCGAGAGAGAATCTCCCAGCATAATGATCTTGCTCCCCCTTTCGGCTAGCTGACCACAACTGATGATGTTGTTGCACAATGCTGGGATATAAAATACTTCAGAAAGAAGTCGTTGCTCTCCTCCTTTGAACTGGAGCAGAACAGAGCCCTTTCCTTTGATCTGAACTGTGGAGCCGTCCCCGAACCTCACATGTCCCTGGATAGACTCATCTAGTTCATAGAACTTGCTTCGTTGGCTTGACATGTGATTGCTAGCTCCATTGTCGAAGTACCAAACATCTGTGGTGAAACTCTCTTCGACACCTGTTCGTAGTTGGGGCTCCATCTTGTCCTCATTCAATAGAACAAGATTGGAAGTCTCAACACTTGCCGCCATCAGCAGGATTGGCTCCTCTTCTTCCACATGAGAAAGGTTCGCTTCCTCAGTGTGTGGTTTGCTCTTGCACTCATATGCAAAGTGCCCCATCTTGTTGCACTGGTAGCACTTGATGTGACTCTTATCTCGGCCACCTCTGGAGCCATCCTTCTCATCCTTGCTTGGAGATCTGCCACGCCAGCCTCTCCCACGGCCTCTGCCACGACCACGTCCACCTTGGCCGCGACTACCACCTGCACTCGAATCTGGAGTCTTGCCCTTCTTGTTTGATGATGCATTACCGCCACCATTCTTCTGGCGTGCCTGCCATTCAGCCTGAGTGAGCAGAAGTTGCCCACTTTGATTGCCACCGGGTGCACGTTGACGTGCGCGCTCCTCCCACGTCTTTAGTCGCCCGATTGCTTCTTCAAATGGCATGGTATTGATGTCGCAGAACTGTTCAATACCAGCGATGACAGGAAAGAACCTGTCTGGCACGGTGTCGAGCAACTTCTTCACAAGTGCAGCATCATCCAACGTCGAGCCCAAGTTGATGTATTTTGCTGACATACCAGCCAGCTTACCAGCGTACTCGTCCAAGGTATCCCCATCCTTCATCCGCAGCGCGTCGAACTCAATCTTCAGATTTGATAGGTGTGCCGCCTTGACGCGATTAGCTCCGACAAACCTCGTCCTGAGGCTGTCCCAGAGCTCCTTAGCAGTCTTCTTACTGGCTACTTGCAAAAGAATATCTTCTGGAAGAGTTTAGAGAAGATACGCCCTCACCAACTTGCCCTTCTTGACGTCCACGGTAGTTCCTTCCTCTGGTTTTATCGCCTCCCAGATGCCCTGAGCATCCATCAAGGCCTCTACCTTGATTGCCCACGTGGTGTAGTTGGTTGTTGTCAACTGCGGGTAATGGAACAATAACCCGCCACCATCTTTACTTGCCGCCATATGGGGAACTAACGACATGTCCTCAAAACGAGGATACTTGGGCATTCAACTCTTGGTTCTGCAGTTTCTGTGAGCAACCGGCCTCTTGCTGGCTTACTCCTTTTGTACCTAGCAAGTCAAAGAGATCAACCTGCCTACAAGGAGTAACTACTCCTCTTTCTTGTTGTCCACGTCGGCTTTTCCAACAATGGCGCTGCAGTTTTTTTTTTCGTTTTTGCTCTTCACGACAGGTGAAGTCTCCGAACGTGTTTCTCCTTCTCCTTCTCTCCTTCTCTGCAGCAGAGACGTGCAGTTTTGAGGCGCTGCACGTGGCACTTGTTGACGTTGATTGCGAATTGGTGAGGCGCGTGTGTCTTCGGTGATAGCAGGTCGATGGACGGATGTGAGCTCACGCTGGATTCGCAACTTTGTGAGGGAAAGCTGCTAACAAACTTCTTTGGTGTTGCAACAGATGTGTCCTATTCTGCAACTCTATCGTTGCAGAAGGAGATGTCGAGAGATACCTGCTCTGCAGATCTGTCCTACGCGTGCGCCGGTGATGACAACGTCGGGAGATGGCAGCGACGAGGAGATGACAACGCCGGCGAACCTGGAAGCTCTGATACCAGATGTAGGGAACGATTCGTTTGCCGGCGATGTAGTAGAGAATAAAATAGAGGAGCAGGGAGGAAAAACAGGGGAAACAACCAACTAATGAAACAAGATGTATGAAGAACTCGATTAAATTTTTCATTGATCATGAGGTTATTTATAGCACACATGTATTGATTTTGCTGGAAATCAACTTACACTTTGAGTCAAAGAATAAATCTAGTAATAGAAAACTAAACTAACTAAAGAAAAAGTTTATACTGTTTATCTTCTTCACTAGATTTTCTTCTCCTGGTGGGACTCAATCTCCAAGTCATGGTTAAACTCCAACATACTCCCCCTTAATCTTAACTTGGCTCAAGGTTTCGTACTCCCAGCAAATAACACATGGTTGTCAGCTTCACTGTCGGCAAGGCTTTTGTAAGTGCATCAGCACGTTGCTCCTCCGTGCGTACGAACTCAACGATGATCTATCCTTCCTCAACACATTTTCAGATGAAGTGAAACTTCGTGTCGATGTGCTTGCTTCGACTATGAAAGACTGGATTCTTTATCAATGCAATGATTGACTTGTTATCAACAAATAACTTCATTGGTTTCATATCTTGTCTTGTTAGCTCTCCTAACAATCAGTCATAATGCTTGACATGTCGCTTCCGTAGCAGCCATGAACTCAGCTTCACAAGATGATAGAGCCACTATTTTATGCTTTTGAGAAGCCCATGTGACAAGATTGTTGTTGATGAAAAATGCCATTCCTCCAGTGCTTTTCCGGTCGTCCAGATCACCAGCCAGATTGCTATCACTGTAACTTGTGATTAGCTCTTCCTTTGCACTTTTCTCGTACACAATCCCATAGTGAATTGTGCCTCGTAGATACCTCAACATTTGTTTCACCGCCTTGTGATGCATCAGTGTGGGTCTCTCCATGAACCTGCTGGCCACACCGACTGCATAAGAAAGATCAGGTCTGGTATGTAAAAGGTACCTCAGGCAGCCGATGACGTGACGATACTCAGTTTCATCCACGGGCTCTCCTTCTGGATCTTTGTGTAGTTGCGCCTTTGGTTCCATAGGATACTTGGTTGCATTGCATTCGGCCATACCAAATTTAGCTAGCACTTTTTTAGCATATGCCGATTGCTTGAGAGTCACCCTGTTTGCTTCTTGTGTCACCTCAATCCCGAGATAATATGTGAGAAGTCCAAGATCGCTCATCTCAAACTCACTCATCATTTGCTGCTTGAACACTGCAATCTCTTTCGGGTTTTCACCTGTCACCACAAGATCATCAACATAAACACCAACAATTGTACCTTTAGAACCTTCCCCTCTTGTGTACACAGCTTGCTCTTGTGCACACTTGCTGAAACCCAGTTGTTTTAGACTTCTGTCAAGCCGAATGTTCCAAGCTCGTGGTGCTTGTCTGAGTCCATACAAAGCCTTGCTCAATCTGTACACAAGGTGCTCCTTGTTCTTCACTTCAAATCCTTCTGGCTGAGTCACATATACCTCCTCCTGAAGCTCGCCATTTAAGAAAGCTGACTTTACATCCAGGTGATGAACTTGCCAACCTCGGTTGGCAGCTATAGCTAGGATGACACGCACTGTGTCAAGTCTAGCCACTGGTGCAAAGACCTCATCAAAGTCTATGCCTTGGCGCTGAACATATCCTTTGGCAACTAGTCTTGCCTTGTGCTTGACCACCTTTCCTTCTGAATTCTTCTTCAGTTTGTACACCCATTTCAGACCTATGGGTTTCTTCCCTGCTGGCAACTTAGTTAGAGACCAAGTTGCATTCTTCTCAATGGAGTCGATCTCTTTCTTCATTGCTTCCTCCCAGTCGGTCTGGCCAGCAGCCTCTTGGTAGCTTGATGGTTCCTCCATTTCAACCAGTAGCGCCTCGTCTTCAAGATCTTCCTCAAGTAGCTCAACTCTACTCGTGTTCCTCATGATATTGTCAATGTCTCTGTAACGGACGCGACTGTTGTTAGTGCTGCTACTTGATACAGATGATGCTAGGGTTGTTGGCTCTTGCCCTGGCGTGACTGCTGGAGAGGTGTTGCTTGTTGGAGATGTCGAGGCAACATGCCTTGCTTCCATTGCTGCGGCTTGGCTTGCAGCATGTGCACGTGCTCTCGTCATCATTCCTGGTGGCCCAGCAACTGTCGATGTAGCATGTGCATGTGTTCTAGCAGTCGGCTTAGACGCAGCATCTGCTTGAACCTGAACTTCTGAGGTGTGCGCCGTATCTGGTACTTACATCAACTCCCATCCTCCCACTCCTTAATCATGTCACTTCATTCCTATCTCTGAAACTTACATCAACAAATTATCTTTTATGGAAAAACCAGTTGCAACCACTTCTGAGCGCGTATGATCTTGAGGAATATGTCGATGGCTCGCTGCCCTGTCCACCAAAAGTTACTACTCTTGATGAAACTCTTGCCACTCCATCATCTGCCCCATCCTCAACAATCCCATTTGCTACCTCGACTGGATACATAACTTGGAAGAGGAATGACCAACTCCTACTAAGCTGGCTTCTAGCCTCAATATCAGAGGATATTCTACCTCTTGTTGTTGGCCTCAGATCATCCTTTGCAGTGTGGACAACCCTCAAGAAGGCCTTCGGCGAACCATCTGAAACGCGTTTGCTGCAACTAAAAATGCAACTGTAGAATCTCAAGAAAGGAGACCAACCTCTCACCACCTATCTACGGCAGGCTAAATACTTAGCCGATGAACTTGCGGCTGTCGGACATCCACTGCCAACATCCGGCTTCAATGCATTCATCTTCAACAACCTTGGTCATGAATACAGTGAAATCGTGGCATCCTTATCAGGTCGCATCGTACCTATTTCGTTTCCAGAACTACATACACTTTTACTCAATCATGACATTCGACTTCAAGCACTGCGCAACAATGATCTACAATCTCCTCAGGCTAACTATACTGCAAATCCTTCTCAACCATCTCGCTTACCTCTGCATTCAGCAACTACATCAAGTCGCGGTCTTGGCCGCGAGCGAGGACGTGGTCGCTCCAATCAACTGACGGGACAAGCTGCACCTTCAATCTTCAAAACTCTCAGCTTGCGGGGGCGTATTGACGGAATCAACTCATAGGAAACTTCCGTCTACCAGAAGCGATTACACAAAACAAACGTGACCTACACTTCAACAACATCAAGCATAACAGTTCACATGTTTAACAACTTTCTGTTTCACGGTTTATGATTGATAGTAACATGCATATGCTACTATAAATATATGAGATGTAAACATGATTTGTGTGTTGAAAATATCAGACCTTTTACTCACATGATGATAATGAGATTTGATAGTAAACAACAAGATAATATATACTCTATTTGAACATTATATTGATTAGATTATAGTTATTCAAAAATAAGTAATAATCTAATTTATTCATGAACTAATTTTATCTCAATCCAAGTTGTATTTTGTAGTTGAAATACTAATTAACTATCAATATGTTTCGAATCATATTATGACAAAATGTAAAATACATTAAATTGTAAATACCAAATTATGACTTGATATTTATGTTATAGATAGATGCTTGAATATACATTCCAATGAGATTGGTTTCAAATGACTTGGGTATGTGAATGTCAATTTATTAATTTTTGGTTAGGAATGTATCAATTATACCTTATGCTGAAATTGGGTGTCATAGTGTGACAATTTCAAATAATCAATAATCGATATTGACATTATTGATAAGGTTTGAAGTGGACAATAAATGTTTAATTGTGGGAGATATACGAGATTCTTAAATTATGATGTTAAGGTTACTTACATTTAAATACATAAATTACATATGTACTTAATTGTTCCAAGAGCCATGTTATGCTCTATTAACAAATTAGACTTATGCATGTTAGTAATTGTATATGATTGATGATCTTTTAAAGTGTCTTTTTAATGAACATACTATTATATTGAGAATGAAAAATTGATTTAGTATTATTTCTAAACTCTAGAAAGACCCTAGGAATGACCCTCATTGGAAACACTAGTAATAATCTATTACTATTGATCTTCAAAGTTCTTATTTGATTAGCGTGTTATATATTGTATTAATAGTGTCAAATTGATTGTTGCATTATTTTGAAAAATGTAGATGTTGTTACGACTAGGTTATAGTACATGTTGATCACGTACCAAGATTTGTGCTTTACTCATTATCACCATAGAGAAAATGAACTGGTTGTAGTATATGTTAATGATGCATGAAGAATCGACTATAGAGCATAACCGATCTCGCCAACGATCGTGGCATGGCATTATGGACCATAGAAAAGACTATGACCCAACCATATTGGGCATTATTATAAGAAATTTAATTGTTATTTAATAGTTAGTTATATAGAATTGAGTGATTGATCATGTAGAATGAAAAATTGTATGCTTAATCGCAATGGGTTAAAATGTTAATGTAGATTGATAGAATTGATATATAGGAGTGCGATTTAGTGACTATTGAATATTAGGAAATTGATTTTCACATATTGTTGTTGACCTATACGTAGAGATTTTTGACGTTTTTCAGTATGTCCATAGTAGCACGACGTCCCAAGGTTTAGCTAATTATATTGGCTAACCAAGGTTACTCCAATCCCTCCAATGTTGTAATTGTCTTATTGAAATTTATTGAATTAAATATATAGTTGTCATTTGATGAATCATGAATCCTTATCGATATTGAATGAGCTTGACTTATATTAAATAAGGACGACTAAGGAAGTCACAAGATGAATTTTCAATTATTAAATGATAACAAACAAGAAATCAATTATGAACACATTGATATTGTTTATTTAAACATTATAAAATTTCATGTTATTGAAATGCATGTCATTGAAAAGATAATGAAAATGCTAAATTTAAAAAAATGAATAGTATATTGTTATTGAATATTATCATTGAATCATTAATGCATATGGAATATGATATGATTAATATTGAATTCAGATGTATTGTATTCTTATGTTTAGAATTACATTCTAAAGAACGACAAACGTCATTCAAATTGACCTTATATACAAGATGCAAGCCTGTGGGATGTATTTCTTCTACATATATGCTATATGTGATTAGTATTGATAATGAAAATGGATGAGACAACTGATAATAAATGCAATAAGTTGATATTGCACATGATTTAAGCCTCTGAAATTATATTAAATATTATTATGCTTTCGTTGATTGATGCTAAATTTTAATGTTTATACTTATTCATATTATAGGTGAAAAGCTAAGAAGAAAGGTTTTATATTGGCATAGCATTTTGGGACCCCTCTTATCGCATGTCAGATATCGATTCGTTAGCATGCAAGGTGCTATTTTCAAGGCATTACACTATTAGTGCTATGAACAAACTAATTTTTTATCTTATATTATAAATGAGTACTTTTGTCAAACTTGCCAAAATGAGTAGACAAATTTAATATGCAACAACATTTGGATATCTTAACATCCTCACACCAAAGGGAACCTTCATTGGGATCATACTAAAAAGCATGGTAAAAAGCATGGTGGAACCCAACAAAACCAATCCATAACTTTAGATTTCAAGTATGATTTTAGTTTTGTGAATGGATTCTACGGAAACTTACCCTATGTACATGTCAGTTGCTTAGTGCAAATGAACCAACAACACTAATTATGTCGTTCAACATTTTGTTTCAAGGTTTCTTTTCATGATATAATAATTTTAAAAATAAAGAAGCATAAACTCAATAGTATAATATGAATAGCACCAATAAAATCAAGAAGGACTTCTACTTGAATGAGAAGGCTTAAAGTTCTAAAAGTGTAATTTGGATAACATACAATATTTTATTATTTGGTTAAATTTTGATAATGATCCTCTAGTTATATTCTTTATCTCAATTCAATCATTCAACTTTATTTTGTAAGTAATTGAAAATATAGTTTTTTTTTATCGATGATCGATAATTTCTCAATTACGATATTTATACAACACAAATGTTTTCATTTTTTTCCTCATAATGTTGACAAAGAATCATGCTTGGACGATAATAAAATACAAAGATTATGTTTTTTACAAAATTAAAGGACGTAGTTGAAATAGGATAAAATATATATGTACACTCTATTGATACAAAAAATGCACACACATCCTTGAACTAGGTCCAAGAATAACAGAAAAATAAGAAAAAAATAGCATACATGGTACTAACCTTTTTTCATATTAAGGTTGCTTTCTATATGTAGGTTCAAGTGGAAAGAATGAAATTTCTCCAAATAACAAGCAGAAAGTGGATACACTAATCTAAAAGGATTTGCATACATGAATTCGAACAAACATCGGATAAATAATATTTATTTTAAAAAAAATTACTAAACTTTTTTTAACATTATTGATTAACTTGATTCATCAAAATATCATTTAATCTTTTATTTAATAAATAGATGCAAGACTAATTTTTAATAGAATGAGCCAATGAACATGAATAGAGTCAAAGACCTTAGAGTATCTCGGTGCTTTTTTTTTCTTCAAATGCACATGTCATTTATTTGTGCCTTTGTCCAAGGACTATGTTCTTACAACAAAAAAAAAGGAATGTATGATTACATTCCTTACACCAAAAAGAATCTTACAACGTTCTGTAGGAAATGTATCAATCATTTAATCAATCATCCTACTTTTAGCATATTATTATGATCAATGCTTTTGGACAGAGATCCAACCGAAATGTCAAATTAATTTAATCAAATTTTACTAAAATAATATTATTTATAGTAATTTTAATATATAATAGAATGAATATTATATAATATATGGAAAAATAGTAGTAACATACTAATAATCAACTATTAATATATATATATATAATGGATACAAATTATTTTTAAAAAGCAAAATTTACCAAAAATAATCGTCAATTGATAATATTAATATAAATATCAATATTAATATTAATATTCATATTAATATTAATGCTAATGTTAATATTAATTCATTTTATTCAAAACATTCGTTATATTATTACTCTTTTCTCAACACTTTCCTTTTTAATTTTTATTTCTTGCTCTTTCCTACTTCTTCATTTATATATTTTGTTAATGTTTCATAATTTCCATCCTATTTTCTATCCATCTTTTACTTTATCTTTGTTTTATCTTTCCTTTATTATTTTTAACTTTTATTTTTGTCTATTTTTTAGGTCATTTTATATTTTGGTGGCTTTTATTCAGACTTCTGAAGAGCAGATGAGACTGGCTTTATAGGTCGAACCATTTTTTTCTCGGTTCAATCCAAATTTTTTGATCAATTTTATTTTGTGCTAAAATCAAATCAAACTACTATTGATTTACAATCGAATTGATCGAATTATCGAGTTCAATTTTAAAAATTGATTATGATATATTAAGAAAGAACTCTCGAGAGTTTTACAACTTCACATTTAAAACTGCATTATGCCACTTCGTTATGTATAATTTTGTCTTTTTTTTGTCTTTTAAAGCATCTTGCACAATCCACGAGTTTCATAGCATACATATAAAGGATCAAGTTGGTTTGCCTATATACCATACTATAACTCAATTTTTAGATTTTGGAGATGTCATCCAACATTTTTAAGATCCTACAAGAAATAAGAAATATTTTTCATATTGGTGTTTCTCATATATACACGCACATATTGATACGAACCCCGTTAGGAAATCTGTTCTAACGAACCATAATCAAGCAAAAGCGAAAAACAAGAAGGAATCACACAAAAATACGAAACAAGAAAATGAAAATATCGACCAATATGTGAATCTGTGCATAAGAATCAATATCAAACTGATGAAATTTAAACAAATTATAAAATAAGATATTATCCGCAATTCAAATCGGAGTTCACAAAGAATAAAGAAGATATCCTCTCCTATGAATTAGAATTCAAGATTACAAAACATTGTATAACATAACTCAAGAGTCAACCATTATTTATAAGAGAATGCTAGATCTTTCTCCAAGAAATTCAAAATCAAATAAAATTTAATGGGCTAAAGGCTCAAATAGACTATCTAAACAACTAAGGCCTAATCAATATCATTCTGAATTAATTCAAACTGAAAATATTGTCGACGTCAACATGATGAGATGGTTGTCCGTGCTGACAAAGTAATGATGTCAGATTATTGGTGCACAAATATGTCCAATTATAATGAGTATAAGGTTCAAATATGGCAGGTTTATATTTGGCAGTTATCAATTTCATGACACGTCACTACTTTTCAAATATGATTGTGGTAGCTTCTGAAGAATATTATATTTGAATTTGGCAACTTTCAAATTCATATCATATCTAAATATGGCAGCTTCCGGAATCATATCACACGCGCGCGCGCACACATACACACACACACACACACACACACATATATA
>LTAE01002807.1:0-17602 GCA_001647135.1 Pontederia paniculata | reverse complement strand
ATATATATATATATATATATATATAGAGAGAGAGAGAGAGAGAGAGAGAGAGAGAGAGAGAGATAGAACATAGACTATGTTTTGATTGTTGATATATGTTACTTGAGGCCTTTAATATGCCAAATCATCGAACATGATATATTCAACATGATTTAACTTGTAAGGATCTAATACACAACAATAACTAACAATTCAATTGTGATGCTTGTAACAAATAATGAGTATCAAGAGCTAAATGTTATATAGTACATTTTCTAACCGAAGTTGTTTCAAAAAAGTTACTAGCATTCGACTTAAAACACAAGTAGAACAATTTTGTCTCCTTCCATAAACGTCCTTTTGAAAATTTAAAATATTTTGATTCATTTTTTAATTAACAAGGAGGACTGACATGAGGAAAGACACTTATCAAATTTATCATTGATGTTTGTTGAAGCAAACAAGCAATTCTAATTATTGTATCTTTAATAAGATTTTCATTGTAACAACCTAAAGATCATCAGAGAATGATTATTTGTGCACATAAAAAAGATTATTGCTTGGTTGGGTAATTTTTTCCAAGGCTATCAATGCTTTACTCAAGTCTTCTTCAAGCAAGCATATAATGTCAGGATATGAAAATAAACTTACACGAAAATTCCATATATCTTACACTTGAACTAAGGTCATTTTGCAATCTTCTTTTCTCTTTATCAATAAGTAAGATTAAATGTCTAAGCGAGCTAGCTTGTATCACATGAATAAAAGCCTTTCTATATGGTCGGGATACTAAGGCCCCTTTCTTATCCAAACATAGAGGCTCCTGTTACAAAATCACTACCACTTTAATCAACACACACTTAGCTCCAATAGTGTTAACAATGGTAATTCTAAAAAATTGGCTATCATTTAGGACCTACTTTTAGTTATTAGAATATTTAATGAAGCAAATTATTTTAGAATAGGGTTTGTAGTGATTCTTGAAATAATATTTTTCTTGTTAAAAAATCTTCCACTAACTCCAAAACAAACACATATATGAGGTTCGAATTTAACGTATAGAAGAAAACATATTCACATAAATGTGGATAATGATGACTTTATTAGGGTAAATTGTTTTATGGTTAATCTTCATCATAAATGTAAGCAAATATTTGATTCAATGAATGAATGAAAACAAGCATATGGTGTATTAAGTGAGAGAAAAGATATTGTAGTGTCATTGATACATCTTTTGTCTTCAAGGGGATGGTCATTATGTCTCTCAAAGAGAAATATCATTATATCTTATACATATTCATGTGAAATACCTTGAATTGGAGAAGAAAGAAGCATAAAAACTACACACTCATTCTAAATTTTGTATCTATTATATTTAGTGTCATTAATATTTTGGCTTCTATGGACATTATTGTATTGTTTCATACATGTAGCTTGAAATGCATTGTTTTGTTGCAACAATGTTAGATCTACATGAGCAACGATGATATTCTCAATCAGAAGAATGGATATGCAAAAGTAGGCTTAGATGTGGCCTCGTCAATTTTCCCTACTCATCTCAAGTTCTAATGAGAAACTTCGTAAACATAGATTGCAATGTTGGTAAAAAAATAAAATAAGAAAGGAAAAAGATAGTGTAAGTGGAGCCCACAATACAATCATGTAATCTCTCCTTGGACCCCGAACCTCACTTTGTAGCTACTATATAAAGAAGCAACTATATTTTCTCTCCCTCCTTTCTCATTTTACAATTGACCTCACATAGGAAAGGAAAAAGAAATAGTGGAAGTGGAGCCTAGAATCCACTCCTGTGATCCCTTCTTGGACCCCAACCTCACTATAGAGCTAATATAAAAAGAAACAACTATATTTTCCCTCCCTCCATTCTCATTTTTCAATTGATTCATGTAGGAAACTCAATCTATGAAATTCAAATAGGAAAAAATTGAGCATTTCCCATTTTTGCATCATCACAACAAGTAAAAGAAGAAGGAGGATTGAGACTAAAGCAAGGGGAAGAGTATGCTAGAGTAAGGAAGGGAAGGAGATGAGGAGTTCAAGAGAAGAGAGGAGAAAGCTAAGAAATTAGGAACATTGAGATATGTAAAAGGGTCCCTATATTGATCATTAGGTCAATGTAGTTTAAAAAATTATGATCATAAGATATTATGTGTTAGGATCATAGAGCAAGGATGCTAAACTATTAATTTTTAAGTTGGGACATCTTATGAGTTATATTTAAATATTCTTTAAAAATATTTTATGCCACACTAAGACATAAGACATTCATATGCATGTTAGTGAGTTTCTATGAATATGTCCTTGCATTACTATCATGAAAATTAATTGAGATGACAAATCGATTGATGTTTGGTCGATATCGAGAATCTAGCGAAAATTTTTTAGGTTTACATTCTCTTTCGAATTTTTACAAGGGATGGTCAACCCTATTACAAGGGCCAACTAAATATCCAATTAATGTTAGCTCGACACGTTGAGGCCGTCGAACAATAATAGTGGTGTCGGTTAACCCACGAATTGAGGTGACTTTGATTGTCTAATTGGCCAATCAAGATGATGAGGTTTGGTCAAGGTTACGAACAGGAATAGTCAAGGTTACTTCGGTTCAGCTATTCGAGAGGTTCGATCAGTCATCCATACTGATCGGGTCCAGTAAGTCGTGTTAGTCTATGATATCGAGTCCATTTATTGCTCACTAAGAACGTGTATGCATGTTCAATCGTAATAAGTTAAAATGCTAATGCAATGACGTATTGGATGATTGAATTAGCATGTTGGACACAGTATTGGGAATATGTCGCGATTGGATATTGATATCATTAGATTTTTTACAATTCAGACGTGGGAATTGAGGGATTATTTTGGTAGATTCCATGGGAGGAAGGACGTCCCATGATTTAGCTAACAATATTAGCCAAACTACTTGGGCACTTGGCTTAACGTGAGTGGGATGGCTTAGTTATTCTTCATAATTAGAAAAAAGGGCGCCATGGAAGTACATTGATTTGACCCCTATCGAGTTAGGAATGACAAGTATGCTCACTTATCATGGCTAACATAATTATTCATTAAAATTGATTAGATTGAATCTAGGAGTGTCATTTGATGATTGATGGATGAATGAATCATGGATTCATTTTGGCCATTGATATGACTGAATCATAGATCCATATCATATCGCTCATATTTTATCATGACAATTTCATATGGGGATGACTAATAAAGTCACAAGATGGACATATGTTTATCAAATAATAACAAGCAAGATAAAACTTAGCATGATCATATTGTTATTATTAATGAACATTAGAAAGTCTATTGTTATTGAATGTTCATGTCATTAGTGATTGATATGAAAATTGATATAGTCAAATATTTAACCATTTAATTGTTATTATTTCATTTGATGCATAAATATTATACTATTTTATTGTTATTGTTTGCCTATTATAGGTGTAAAGATTTTACATGTTAGGCAACAATTCATGGGGTAGTTTGTCAATTGCATTAGATTCTACATGTAAACAAGGGTGAACCATTAACGATCGCACTGCTCATGGCGAGGAGGTTGCATGCACACCCTAAGGCTAGTCATTAGGTGATGGCCAATTAGTAGGTCTTTTTCTACTTTCATACATTAAGTGTCTAATGTAAGAGCAATGTAGTTCATGACTCTATTTAGTCTATTGATAAATGATGTAAGTTATTATGTTTAAGTCGACATTTTGTGATTTTATGTTGTTGGTTCTTTATGGTTAAGATATATGGTGCCTCGTAGTGCTTATAAGCTAATGTCGAATCATTTTTGTTGTATTGTTGAATTTAATTAATAGTCTAATTTCAAATGTTATTGCTACAAATTATATAATTTTCACTGTCATAGATCGTTATCATCCCATGGAATGATTGTTAACGTCTTGACGCATGTCGGATATTAGTACAGCCAAATGTGGACCGTGTTCTTAAGGTTTACATAGATAGCATATTTATGTAATCACATTTATTCAAATATAACTATTTTGCCTTAAGAGCCCGAGTATAATTTCCATGGCATTTAAAACTCAAACAATGATAAGTAGAATAAACCCAATAGTTATTCTAACATTCTAAATTTACACATTCCTTTTTATCTATAAGAAAAAGATGGAAAAAATAACACATGATACTAACAATTTTTAAGGAATATGTGCTTTAACTAAGTATGTCTTTGATTGATGAAATATAATATTTCTTGGAATGACAATATTTCATGGAATGTAATTCTACGAAATCATATTCCTAAAAATCTAATATTATCATATTTAGTTTGAGTTCTAAATCTATTCATAATAACTTGATTTTATAATTTATATAAAAAAGGGGGAAGATTAGAGAAGGGACGAGAATTATGTGAGAGAATGTGAAAAAAGAACTAGAAGATATTAGAGGAAGAAAAAGAAATGAGTATATTGGGAGAGAGAAAGTGAAGATATATATATTAGATAAAAAGAATAAATTTAAGGAGGAAGAAAAAGAGGAAAATAGAGGAGAGAGAAAATGATGATATCAGAAAAAGGATAAAAAAGAAAACTACATGTGAAATAAAATGAGATTAAAGGAGAGGGAAAATTATAATATTTAATGAAAAAGAAAATATTATATGAGAAAAAAGTGATATATTTGAAGAGAGAGAAAGTGAGATATTAGGAGAGGAGAAATAAAAAACAATAAGGAGAGAGAAACTTATGGTATTAAAGAAAAATCAAGGAAAATATTATAAAAGAGATAAAGTAAATATACTAGAAAAAATAAAATTTTAGAGGAGAAAGAAAGTTATAAAATTATAATATAAGAGATAGAAAAAGAATATTAAAAGAGAGAGAAAGCAGAATATTATAGGAGAGAAAAAAAGATAAAATTGAAGGAAAGAAAAAGTTATAAGATTATATTATATGAGAAAAAAAATGAAATATTATTGAAGAGAAAAAGTAAGATATTATATGAGAGAGAAAATAAAAAAATGAGATATTAGAGTAGAGAGAAAAAATGATATTACATAAGTGAGAAAATTGGAGGAGAGAGAAAGTTCTGAAATTAAATTATAGAATGAGATCATATTATAGGAGAGATGAAAATGAGTTATTAGAGGGAAGAGGAAATTAAGACAATGTATTTGTTTAAAAAAAATAGAAATTTAATATATAATGAATGATGATCTAAAAGTTTATCACATTTTTTAGAAGGAAGTAGATCCCTTTATGATGTAATATGTTATCAAGAGGATTTTATGAGTTCTAAATAGATTAATAAGCTAACCAAATCAAATGTAAAATGTACTACATATAAAGAAAAGTTATAAAAATAGTATAAACCAAACACATCATAGAGGTAAAAAAAATTAAAATACTCGAATTACTAATAACAATGAATCATAAAATGTCGAACACTACTTTAAAATTTATGATAGTCTTAAAAATTAATGTGTAAATTGAAGATATATATATATATATATATATATATATATATATATATATATANAAAATAATAATAGATAATAAAGTTGTCACATTGTATAAAAGAATAAATGTATTCATACAAACACTAAGTAATAATGAAATATTTTAAGGGTATATTAAAAAATATTTTAGATGTTGATATTTCAAGTATCTCAAAACGTTGATTTTCAATCATGTGTAGTTATTATTAAGTATAGTTACACACTACTCTAGCGCTATTTTTAAGATCTGCCAAATAATGCCTAACTTGATTAACGTTTATAGGGTAGAGAGTATAAGATAAACTATTTATTCCAAATTTGTCCTTCTTCACCATACATTATATAATTTTTGTTATAAATAACATATATCCTTATGATTATATAATAATTATTTATACTATTTTGAGAATGAAAGTTATCATTTATAAAATGTTTTTTTTGTTGGATTTTTATAATTTGAATAATTATTTACATAATATTTTTCCAGTGTATACACAAATATATATATATATATATATATCTTCAAGGTAACAAAATTTAAAAAATAGTTATTGCATTACAAAAAATAATAAAATATATATAATATTAAATTTTGATAATTTATTACCTCATGCCTATTTACGTTATTTTATACAAATAAACTCATTCAACCATTAAATTTATCAATCACTTATCACTATCCGCTAACCATTATATATCGATTGATCCATTATCGCTCAATTTGTCAAACAGACCCATAAAGCGTGATTCTCATCGGAAAAAAGATTAAAGCTTGATTTAATTAATACTTGTGATAGAAAAAATTGGCGAATAAATGTGGATCACAACATTTAATAGAATGCACTCCCTTGAATTGTCCTAGATATATATGTACGAGATTGATGTGTCTGATATACGTCTTGTTTGGCACACTTTTAAAATAATGTTAACTATAGTGTATTGACCAAGTCAATACGCTAATTAAGATGTTTGACAAATATAATTAATAATATCGATAAGCAATTAGAACTTAACGTTTTGAGATGCTAGAAAGACCAACATCTAGAATAGCTACACATATATTAAAATTTATTTTCAAATATACCCTCAAAATATTTTAATATTAACTACTATTTGTATGGTACACTTATTCTTTTACACTATATTATCACTTTATTATTTATTAACTTAAAATTATTTTGTCAACTATGTATTTTTATTATTAATTAGTAATATTAAAATAGTTTAAATAATAAAATTTAATTTATGATACATATATTAACGCAAACTATTTAAATAATTATTTATATCATTTTTAGTCATTTTAAATTTATTGATTAATTCAAACGCTGCATTTGCTATATATTTTTATTAAATTTAAAAATTAACTCGCTACTATTAATCGTTAATCTCTAGTCACTAATTGCTAATTACTATTAACCAACAATACATGTCAAACAAAGTCATAATAATATAAAAATATTAACAAAAAATATTCTTATTTGGCAATTTGCCAACTTATATACAATTACTTAAACACATTAAAATTTCTGATATTTCAAATCAACTAAATAGGCATACCACTTTAAAAAAGAAAGACATTTTTTTCTTCATATCTTGTAACTTTCGACAAAGCAACATTCTTAAATTCAAATTATTATAGGCTATGAATGTTTTTTCTCCAAAGAATACATCAATGTTAAAAACTAAAGTTAACCATTATTTACTTACAACTAAATTTATCAAATATAACTCTATGATATATAAGGCTTTATTATTTTGGTTGATAATATTGCAAAATCATGTCATATCATGAAGGTAAGCTTTATGTTTTTCTACCATCTACAATGTTCAGTTTTTCAGTTCAAATGTTACACTTATAGGTTTACCAAATACAAGGAACAAGGATGTCACTTGGCTAGAAAGTTACAGGTTAACTGAAACCATACTTCCTTGCACTAAAGCATTTGACAGGTTTTTGATGCATTTGTACCCAAGAACAAAGCTCAGTGAACACAGTGCAAACATTCTAGTTTCCTCACCCCCCACAAGAATCTGGATAAGCAACAGTTCAAACTAAATAACTAAGGGGCTATGCACCTACAAGAAGCATCTCCTAATTCTTTAAGCATTAACGGATGAGTACCTCCACATCTGTTTTTAGTATCTCAACTTTCTTACCCAACTTGTAAAGTGGCAATTGACATAACCTCTAACGAACTGAAGGTCACACATAAATGAGCCACTAGCATCTTCTTCCAGAAAGTGTCAGCAACTTTGAGATTTCTCTCCTTTCATTGACCTGGATGATGATGGCTCACCAGCAAAATCAGGAAAAGCTTCTCCCGGTGACGGCTCTTTCTTTAAGGAAGTTGGCATTCCTGAAATCTCCTGCAAAATCATTACTCAAGTTTGTTTAGATCAAAGTGGTAAAAGCAAGTATGCCTCTTATGAAGATGCAATAACCATTTGAGGTTCCAATATAAGAAATATATACTTAAAGCACTTTTATACTCCTTATCAGGATATACGACCGACTTCCAGCATTTTTTATTCTGACAAAAACAATTGCAGGGAAGTTCTCCTTGGTAGAAACTAAACTTCACAATAAATAATATCAGGAACCTCAATGCCAGGTTCCAATTTGATATGACTATATAGATAATGAACAAGAAACTTCAGGTGCAATGACATTTCATACAAGCCCTAAAAGATTTTTTGGACGACATAAGCCCTAAATAGTCACTAAACAGATGCAGGTATTAAAATAAATGTCAAAAGACTAATTCAACTCTCTCAATAGAAAATAAAACTAATTTCAACAGTCTAGAACACTTTAGAAAGATTAACGGAAACTTCCAAGGCTAAAAGTACCATAGCGAGTGAGATGAGAAGTTGGAAGAATGTTAGAAAGTCCCCTCACTTTTCAGATAGTCCTCATGAAGATGCACTTAATATGCAGGTTCACGAAAGAGGTACTCCAAGGCAGACAAGATGCACATTTTAGCACTTAAATCTAAATTTCTTCCATAAGTTTCTAGCATGGCCACTTTGCAGTATCTGCCTTTGGTAAGGATTCAATAGCCAAAAGCATGCAAGCCCTGAAGCGCAGATTATTCCATGTATGGTGATCCTTGTTTCATTATTGTGTTTTTAGGACATTCCAATACACACAAATAAAATTTATGCAGAGATTAAGATAACAGATGCCAATCATTTGATCAGTATTAAATAGATTCCTAAATACTAATACTGGTTACTGAACATTCTGAAGCCATCGAATAATCATGGAAAAAGAATCACGAAGAACAACAATCACTACCTTCATTAGGTGCAACCTGAGATCAGTAGGCCGAACTCCCTCTCCAATGCAGACCATGGCGAATCGTGAATACTGGTATAAAACATCAGCAGCAGCTTGCTTCCGTTGTTGAGTCTGAATTGAAGATTCTAATCACTTAAAAAAATTATAATTTTCATAATAGTTATCAAACTTCACACTATTGAACTATCAAGGAATACTGGTATAAAACATCAGCAGCAGCTTGCTTCCATTGTTGAGCCTGAATTGAAGATTCTAATCACTTAAAAAAAACTATAATTTTCATAATAGTTATCAAATCACACTATTGAACTATCAAGGATATTTTCGGATGGCAATAGCCCTACTGCAATACAAAACATTATTGTTGCTGAACGCATTCCTGAATCACAAGATGAAATTGTTCAGAAGACAACTCAACCAATCAATCATCTCCCAGAATCATAACTAATGAACAAACCGAATACATAATCCCCAAAATGCAGCATCCAAGATAAGCACTCTAACTACATCAGATGCAGAATCTATTAATTTTGGACAAGGAAAAAAGTCATAAAAGTGATGCCTTCCTGGTCAATTGCTTTCTGGTAGTAATGAAAACCCTTCTTCCGTACTGTTTCCAAGGTCAAAAGGACATGCCTAATGATGATCCTAACATAAATGGTATACCAAACTCCATGCAATTGATTATACACTGTATTAGATCAAGCAATGAAATCGACCAAGAAGAAACTATATAATAACAAACAAAAAAAAACTTCGCAAAAGGGTTTGGAATCCAGAATAATTCAAAGAAATTGCATAAGAAAAGAATCAATACCTCATAATCGTCCTCAACAATTACTTTGGATGTCCGTCCCATCTCTTCTTGGGCAGTCTCAAATCCAAATCTCATATCCCAAAGTGCGACAGCCAAATCTCATATGAGCAGAGAGAGAGGCACAGATGAATGGCGAGCGGAGGCGAGAAGCAAACGCAGGCAGAGAAGCCCTAAAAGGTAAGTTTCGATTCGGAGGCATCGATCCGAGGGGTCATTTTCCTCAGTTCACCTCAATATTTCTGACAATTAGTTTTCCATGGGTTTACGTGATTATTTTATTCACTATAATATCTTTTATTTTGATACATTGTAATAAAATATATCACATCCAATATATATCAAGTTTTTTTTAATTCATGGTCCCGGGTCTGTGCTCCGAATTTCTTTTAATTCGAACTTGAATTTACTAATTTTCATTCTCTCAATCCAACAATATATATCAAGTTTGATGGTATATTAAGAGTTTAATACACTTACAAAGGATGCAAAGTAAATTTTAGTTATTCAATATATTAATTAATGATAAATAAATAATTATAATTGATTAAATTTATCATTAATCTTACAAAATATAAAGTATATTGTAGGTGCATTAAATTCTTATGTTAAATACATGATTAATAATCTCAAATAATATATTTTAAAATTAATATAATATATTTTATTATATTTCATAAAATATTAATTATGTAAAATATACAAAGTTTGAGGATTGTAAAATAAAAAATCATTTGTGAAAAATTTTATATGGACCCACAACAACAAGAATAATCCTTGTCTAGCGACGAATTTCAATAATTAAATAATATTAATTACATTTTAACGCATCTTGTAATAGTTTTTAAAAAATGACTAGAACCGTGTCTACCGAGTCACGAGCCCAAAAAAAAAAGTTCTGTTTGCATTTCGGAACGTTTCTTTAGATTTGTAAGATTGTATGATTCCGTAATTCTGAGATTTTCATAAACGCAAGAGCAAAAGGACGTATGGACGAAAAAATCATACATAATTAAATACAGTTTCTACGAAAATAATACTTACATAAAGCTTTTTTAAAGATAAGATGACACTCGATAATGTTTTAATTGAGGTGTCAAAAAATAATTCATAGGTAAAAGTCAACTTTAATATACAATTATATTAGTTAAGATGTCATCGATTCTCACCTAAGTCTTAAATTATTTACTATTAAAATTTAAAAGTTGTAGTAACTTAATGCTAAAATACTCTTTTTATGATGATTTGAAAGAAAAAAAAATAATAAAGTAGTTTTAAATGAATAATAAAAAATAGTAATATCGAAATGATAAAAAAAACTTATATTGACTTAAGCAGACATCGGCGGGGCCACGTAGCTACACATAAACACTTGTTTTCTTATTTGCATGCACAACTCACCTGAGTTCAATTGTCTCTGCCTACAAGCTTTTTAGCTTTTTCTCTACCTAACTTGAAAATACCACCTAAAGTTTAATTATCACTTTTTTTATTTTCATTATCCTTTAAATATTTTATTAAATTGTTGTGAACTCACCGAATCTCAAATAAATCAAGTACAATTATGTGATTTATAAACTTATATATGTTTTTATATATAATATTTTTAATCTTTTTTTCTATTATGTGTTCATTTTTATCATGAATAGCATCCACCATCTTCCATCTACGTATATTCTTTTTTATTTTGTATGTATTTATGTCATTTGGTACAATTGCATGTTATATTTTTTCAAGTTTTGATGTGTAATTGTTTAATATCTTGGGAGAAAAAAAAATATTTTATACTTTTATAACTATTTGATCAATGAAAATTGTGTTGCATCACAAGTTTTGAAATAAATACCTCGTTGATTTTTTTATTATTAAAGCTTAATTTTTTATTGGTAATATTTGTTATCTAAATCGAAATGGAAGTATCAACATCATTTCAATAGACCTTGACCTATGTATGTAACTTTCTATACTTATTATTTTTAAATATTTAGTTAAACTTATTAATGATAAAATCAACTAAAAACACAACTATAAATATTTTACTATTTATTTAGGATATTTTATTATTATAAAAGTACATACTTATTTATTTAATGACATCTAGCATTATATATAATTTGTAAAATATTTAATTTTCTAGCTTAGGTGACATTCTCATCTACTTTATCTTCGAATATATTCTAAGAAAAAACTTTGAGAAATGTAAAGAAATTATAGTACATATCATCGTCAAATAATTAAAAATTAACATTTCATTAGTTTCTATTATTTTTATTGAACCCATTAAAAATTAATCATGTCTCCACTACTTCTTTTTAAAGAAGAACTACTTATCCATATCTATTAAGGTAAAATACAGAGTTATCAAAATACAAAGGATGAATGACCTCTTGAGGCGCCGAGTCCACTCAAAAAATTGCCAAAAATCTTTCTCTTGCTAAGTTAGCAATGCAATCAACTACATGATTTACCTCACGGTATGTATGCTTAAATATTATAGAATCATAAGAAGCCAAAAGGAATCTGCAATATGAGATGGTATAATTGATTCTCCAAGGACATATCATTTTGTTTCTGTAGAATGTTTAATGAGTTGCTTAAATCCTTTATTGTGTAACAATTGAAGCCCTTTCCTTACGGCCCAGGCTTCTGCTTCAAGCACCGTGCCAAATATCCTATAATTGGCACGTGCAGATAGAAATTTACCATTAGAGTCTCTTACAACAAAACCTACCCCTCCCACCTCCTCTTGACTGGTGAAGGAGCCATCCGAGTTGAGTTTTATCCAGCCTAAAGGAGGTGGTTCCCATTTGAGCATTGTACTAGTAGCTAATGGATTTCCCTGAGATAAATGGAGACTTATATAATCATTATTTTATGCCAAGGCCTTCTCCCACAATCTAGTATATGAAGTGTGAATTTTGCTGAAGCGTATATTATTTCTATTTTTTCCAAAGATTCCAAAAGCAGTGGCCTATGAGTGCAGCGAACATTTCTTTGACCTAATATCCATACTTGATCCCTCCATAAGCCAAAAACCCTATAACCAATCATTAAAATGGTCAAACAAGAGTCTAGTTGCAGTTTGGAATAACGTCCAGAGTTTACTAGCGACAGAGCATTCAATGAACAAGTGTTGAGCAGTTTCCTGAGCTAGTCCACAACATAGGCAAGTAGAGTTGACATTGTGGTGGAAAAGTTGAATTTTGTCCATAGTTGGTAATCTATTGTGGTTCAACTTCCAAAGGAATAACTTGATTTTGTGGGGAAGGGGAAGGTTCCATAGCATATTCCATTTTTTTCCATTCGATATGAGTGTGGGAGAGGACTTTGTAAACTTAAGAATCTATAGACAGCCTTGACAGAGCCTTGTTCATTTGGTTCATTTTGCCATACCCATGTATCATCACAAGGGGTGAGGGGTTGCGAGATAGAAAGTATACGAGCAAGAAAATTAGGAGCAAAATAATCATATAATAAATTCATGTTCCATGAGTCACCAATGATCAAATCAGAGATAGTTAAATTTTGCAATGCAGAACTAACATTGATAAAAGTTGGCATATGTGAAAAAGGCACATTAAACAACCATGGATCATAAAGCACATTTGTTTTCTTACCATCTCTGATATGCTTGAAAAGACCTAGTTTGATATCTGCTAGAGAAGATAATATTAACTGCCAGCTCCAAGAAAAATGTCTTGAATGTTGAGTTATTTTCCAAGGATACAAAGGGCCATATTTGTCAAGTAGCATACTACCCCATAATTGATTAGAGTTGTTTAAAAGCATCAAAATTCTTTTGGCCAATAAAGAGGACCTTAAGTGGTATATGTTACGAATACCTAAACCCCCATCCCTTTTAGGTAGTTGAACAATTTCCCAATTGATTAGGTGCATATGTCGTTTATTTAGTTGAGAGGACCACAGAAAAGATCTACTTTGTTTTTTCATATCATCAAATATTGCATTAGAAAGATACACAGAGCAAATAGCATGATTAGGCATGGTATTAAGTACAAAATTTATTAATATGCATCTCCCAGCTTGATTTAAGTTCAACATTTTCCATCCAGAAAGTTTAGTTGTAGCTTTGTCATTTAGGTAGGATTGCTCAATTGTAGACAACCTTTTGTCAGATATTGGAACCCCTAGATAGTGAAAAGGAAATTTACCACTCTTCATTTGTAGTACATCTTTAATTCCTTGTTTTCTTCTAGGGTTGAAGTTATTTGGAAAATAGACTTCAGATTTATCCAAGTTAACTTTTTGGTTGGTCGGTGGTAATAAAGTTGTATGATGTTCTTGAGGTGTTTACAAGATGTTTTGTTGGCAGCAATGGTCACAAGAAGGTCATCCGCATACACTAGGTGACTTATTTTGGTGTTATTTAACTGGAAAGGTCTAATTCTTTCTTCATTAACAACAACATTTAATAAATTAGAGAAGACTTGAGACACCAATATAAATAAATAAGGTGAGAGAGGATCACCTTGTCTTACACCTCTATGGCTTGTGAATGATGGAGACTGATCACCATTAATAGAACAAGAGAAATTTGGTGAGGATATGCATGCATGAATCCAAGTTATGAATTTACTTGGAAAGTTCATAAGAGTCATAACTTTGATGATTGCTTCCCAAGACAATCTATCAAAAGCCTTTTTCATGTCCATTTTAATCATTAAAAAATTTTGTTTTCCACTTCTCATGGAGTGTGTGATTTCCTGTGCTATAAATGTGTTGTCATGTATATTCCTTTTGGATATGAAAGCTACTTGTTCAAGGCCAATAATTGTAGGCAGAATTGGTTTAATTCTGTTGGCAAGAAGTTTGGCCAATAACCTATAAAGAACATTGCACAATGTGATTGGCCTATAGTCCTTAACTGTTTTGGGGTTAGCTATTTTGTGTATAAAGATGAGGCTAGTGTCTACCCACTGCGGAGGTAAGATGCCAGTATGGTAGAATTGTTGAATGGTCTTGATTATTGTATCTCCAACAATGTCCCAATAGTTCCTAAAAAATTCAGTGGTAAAGCCATCGGGGCTTGGAGCTTTACTAGCTGGCATTGAGTTAAGGCAATTGATTATTTCCTCATTGGAGAAAGGTTGTAAGAGAGAAGTGTGCCAATGGGTTTCCATTTTGGAAAGTTCGGGCCAAACTTGTATAGGTATAGAAGGGGCAACAACAGGACCCCATAAATTAGAATAGAAGTCTATAAAGCATGTCATAATGCTTTGGTCATCCTGGTGTGTCGATCCTTGATCATCCATGATAGAAGTATCATATTTTGTCTTATTCTAATAATGGTATTGAGATGAAAAATTTAGTGTTGTTATCTCCATCTTTAATCCATTTAACTCATGATTTGCTCCACCATTTTAAGTTTATTTGTCTTAGAAGGGCAGCTTGCTTGTTGTACATGCCTCTCAACTTTAATGTAACATTTATGCATAGATCAGTTGTCGTATCCTTGGTCTCCAAATATTGGATATCATTTTTTGTACTTTGTAAGTTATTCTCTAAGTTTCCTGAAGTATGCTTGTTCCAATGTAGAATATCCTTTTTTATCAAGTCAAGACTTTTAGTCATATGAAAAAGGCTTTCCTGATTTGAATGTTTAGGCCATCTTCTACTTACGATGACTCTAGGTTCCGCATATTCAAACTTAAATGGTTTAGACTTACGAGGGGTGGGCTTGGAGGTTTGGAGGAGGACTGGGCAATGATCAGATCCACCTTTTGTTAAGTTGGAAATGAAGGAGTTTGGGTACTTTGCAAACCAAGGAATGTTGACAAAAATTCTATCTAGCTTGCTATGTATTCTCGCTAACCCATGTTGGTTATTACACCAAGTGAAAGATTGCTTCCCAAAACCAAGGTCAATAAGGCCTTTCACTTGGATCAAGTTTCTGAGTCGTTGTATGGAAGGAGTGAGCTTGAAGGGGGCACCTCCTTTCTTTTCATAGGGTCCTAGGATACAATTAAGGTCACCAAGAATGCACCAAGGTGTTTCAACAATGTTCAAATTAGACAGTTCATGTCATAATAGGTTCCTAGTACAAGGTGACGTGTTGGTGTATATACAAATAATGAACCATGAAAATCCCTTGCATGAAACAATAGCATGTAAGGCTTGTGTTGAGGATGATACATGTGTTACCTTTACAGAGGTTTGGAGCCAGGCAAGGATTATACCTCCAGAAGCGCCATTATCGGGGATGAATGTACATGTCCATCCTTGTCCTAGCCGACCGATAAGTTGCTCAAATTTGGTAACAGTTGTATGTGTTTCCACAAGTACGATGATCTCAGGTTTGTATCTTCGTATCATATCTCGTATCCTATCTTGAGCTGCTAGCTTTGCAAAACCTCTACAGTTCAAAAGGATGACCTTCATGGATATTTAAAGAAGTGGTGGGGATAAGATTAGCACTAGTGGATTTCTGCTTGCTTGTTGGATTTGGAGCGAGCATAGGGTCAGAGGTGATCTTTTTTCGTGAGGGTCTGCATCGTCCTTGGTGTTTAAACTTCTAGATCTGAGGACTAAAACGCTTTGTGCTTGTGCGATTTCTTTGAGATGGAGGTCTGGAGGCATACTTTGTTTCTGTTTCTGGATCATCTTCCTCAGAATCTGAAGACACCAAGTGCTCGTCCTTGGAGTTGCTGAGGGCCTTAAATGCTGATGATATAAGGTGAATGAGATCTGCATGTTTTGGGCTGCAGGTAGAAGAAGAGGGAATAGTATTCTTGTTTTCTCCGCATCCAGTTGGAATGGATCTAGGGTTTGCAGATGATATGTAGCCCTCTTATGTTTGTTTATGTTTTATCGTTGAATTTTTTGGTGATATGATCGTGTGGTGCGAGATGGGAGAGACTGATTTATGAGCATGTGGCATAGGTGAACAAGGTTGGACCTCCAAGTGTGGCACTATGTTGTTGTTGTTAGGTGGCTCTAGCACTATGAAAGGGTTATTGTTCAGATCTGGGTTTAGGCGTGGTGAGAGTGCAGGCACACGTGTTGGCTCTTGTTGGGTCTGGTTGTGTTTTGGCTCATGCCGGGTCTGGTAGGTTTGTGCTCCTATCCTTCCCAGCTCAACGGTCGATTTTTTGCATCGTTGATTGTTCCTTTGGTTGCCAACGGCTAGTTGTTTGTCTTTTCCGGTTATCTTCTCCGACGTTAGCCACTTGATTGGAAGCATTTTTTTTTTCTTTTTTCGACCATAACCAGCTCTAATCCAGAGTTCTTCATGACTCTCTGTTGGATGTTGTATCCTAGAGGGCATGTTGGGTTGCAGTACTTGAAAGGCAGATGAGGTTGGTTCTCCTTGGAGATTGATTTCATTTTGCACTCTCGGATGAGATGCCCCATGTGGCCACAACGAAAGCAAGTATGGAAGATTTTCATGTTACTGGTTGATAGAAGCATTCACCATTTAGGTATCTTATCCAAGTACCAGGTTGTAGAGGTTTAAGTAGATCTAATTCAATGCATACCCGTGCAAATCTTGCTCTGGATCTGTCCTGTGAGTTGTCATCAATCTTTAGTGGCTTCCCAAAATAACTTGCAATTTGAGTAATCATATGGGGGCTCCAACAGTCGAATGGGAGGCCTGGCAGTTTTATCCATATCACAGTGGAGGAGAGCTCCTCTTCTAGAGGACGAAAGCTCGGGCGCCATGGAATTACAGTAAGGGGTCTTCCGAAGAGGTTCCAGGGGCCATATATGCCCCTTCACCAATCTTTTCCAATATCTCAAAAGGTCCAATGTACCTTGGACTCAATTTCCCTTTTCGGCTAAACCGCATAACTCCTTTGGTTGGCGATGTTTTCAGCAATACTTTATCCCCAACTTTGTAAATATGTTCCTTTCTACCCTTGTCTGCATAACTCTTTTGTCGACTTTGGGCAGCCCGCATTCTTTCTTTAATTCTGTCCACTTTTTCGGCATTCTTCATTACAATTTCAGGTCCAATCAGCCTTGTTTCTCCCACTTCTGTCCAACAGAT
>LTAE01002806.1:23550-35519 GCA_001647135.1 Pontederia paniculata | reverse complement strand
ATATATATATATATATATATATATATATAACTAAAAATGTCAGACATAATAATAATATAGATAATATTAGTTTCATTGCTTAATCTAAGTAAGTCATGTATATTTGATTAGAGAAAATTATGAATTTTGATTTATTTATTAAATAAGTTAAATCAGAAAATATTAAACTAGGAGAAGGAATCAGCTTATTTTACTTATTTCTATCTCCATAATAGTAGACAGAATTTACTATGTACAAATATATACATGTTATGTCTCCTTTGTGTTTGACACATTAGTTTTATTTGATTAATTATTAGAAAAATCAAAGGAATCTTCGATCGTTATATTCGCCTCCAAACGAACAAAAAAAAAAAGAAGTGGACCCTTGACGGCTGACGTGGCCGCCTCGTCAACTCCTCCCTAGATCTCGTCCGTGCAGCTATTTTTTATTTCTTATCCACACGTCGATATCATACGCACATCGTCCACCAGCGTGTCTCGACCCGCGACGAGTGCCCGGACAAAAGCAAGGGCTCTCTCTCGGGTGTGCCGCCGTTGGGTCTGCTATTTTTCTCCAACCAATGAGGACTCAACATCCAACCGAGAAAAGAATCCAAAACAAAAAGTTAGAGAGAGAGTTGATACATAGTACCCAAAAATAAAAATAAAAAATTAAAAAAGGACAAAAATTGAACCACAGACTTCAACATTTTCTAATCATTACATCAAATAATATTTATTTTATATATTGATTATATCTACTAATATATATTTATATATGTATATATATTTTATATCGAAAAGTTGGAGGTAAAGACCGATGATCCCTATATGTAGGTCCGCCCCTGGTCCAATCCACGTGGCATATGCATAAAAGAGTTCCTGCGGAGCACGGGACGCGACGATTCGCCCCTCGACGGCGGGAGCGAATCTACAATCGGGAAGATTCCACCTCTAGATGCGAATCTAACGGCCACAGATCCCCTCCTTTTACCCCACCAAGTCTTTTTTTTTGTTTTTTTAATTCTAACTATTAATCCAATTAACATGGAAATTGGAAACCAAGGCATAATTCCCAGAATATAATCTCACATGAAACCCGTGTCAGATGTCCAGCTTCATACACAAACAGCAATATCCTGCAATCTCCTATCGACACGTTTAGTTTCCGCCCAATTGTAAGATTCATCCTTTGGCACGTCGTTGTAGTCGATCCCGCCGCCACGGCGTGGTGCGCTGCGCCGCCGTCTCCGGTATATAACTACCCGGCTCTCTGTCCTCCATAATTTGCACCACTCTTCCATTTCGTACACTGCGCCTATTTCTTCTCTGACGGTGGCATGGTGATGACGGTGGTGGCGCCGCGGCGGTCCATACGCGACGCCCTGCTCCACGGCGTGCTCGCCTACCATTCCGGCGCGGGCGGTGTTTACGGCGGTCAAGGGTGGCAGAAGCAGACGGGACGGTGCTCGTACTACGCGGGGGTTTCGGAGGTGGACGGGGAGCCCGCTACCGGGTGGTGGGGCGCGCGGGAGGACAAGGAGGGGAGAGGCGTTGAGTTGGCGCAGCTCGTGGCGGACCGACCCAAGAACGTCCTCGTCCTCATGAGCGACACCGGCGGCGGGCACCGCGCGTCTGCAGAGGCCATCGGCGAAGCTTTCCGCATAGAGTTCGGCGACGAGTACCGGGTAAGAAAAATCTCTCTAGTAGTAGCAAAGGTGTCACCTTTTACCAATTCTACTTTGAATGCTGTTATTGCTGGAAACCAATACTAATATTGTCGAATATGTATAGGATTTCTTTCGGTTGATATTAAAAAAAACTCGAGTTCGAATAATGGAAAGTGTAAAATTTTACTTCTTCTCTTGTTGTTTTGTAAAGCTTCTTTTCTATTTGCATGATCTGGTACTGGTAGTTTATTTCTGTAAGGTCGGATGTATGTGCATCCATTGTGCTTGCAGATGAAAGTGATATTTCATTATTTGTGTTTTCGTTTTGGTGTTCTTGTTGTTGTTGTTTAGATCACGAACGTTGTGTTGGATATGCAGGTCTTTGTTAAGGATCCGGGAAAGGAGCACGCAGGATGGCCCCTGAACTCCATGGAGACGTCCTACAAGTTCTTGACGAAGCATGCGCAGCTGTGGAAAATGGCGTTCCACGGCACATCACCTCGCTGGGTGCATTGCTTCTACCTTGCGGCCCTTGCTGCCTTCTACGAGAAGTATGACCAATATTTCATTTTGCTGCTAATCTAGTAGCAATCATATTAGTGTTCTCTTTATACTTTCTGTACCAACAAATCATATTACTTTGCAATTTTCCCAAATAAAATATGGATTGTTGCTGCAAGTCCTCTTTCAGAAAAAAAAAACAATATTTTTTTTGAATATTTCTTATCATGCAGTTACTTAATTGTTCCACAACTTTGTTTATGTAGAAAGGTAGAAGCTGGTCTGATGAAGTACAAGCCAGATATCATTATCAGTGTTCATCCCCTCATGCAGCACATACCATTATCTGTGCTGAAATGGCAGAAACTTCAAAAGAAAGTTGTTTTTGTCACTGTAATTATCGATCTCAACACCTGCCATCCCACATGGTACGGTTGATATCTCACACATCACAGTAATTAGTTACAGTGTGATAGATCTTAATTCATACTTATCACTCAGGTTCCACAATAGTGTTACAAGATGCTATTGCCCGTCGGAGGAGGTGTCCAAGAGAGCTTTGCTTGAAGGACTACAACCTTCCCAGATTCGTGTCTTTGGCCTGCCAATTCGCCCATCCTTCTGCCGCGCAATCCTGAACAAGGTCATGCTGCTGTTAAAACTTAAAACACAGATGCTTTTCACATATTTCTGATTCTGTGTATTGAAGAAAGGTTCAAATTTAGCAGGAAGATTTGAGGAAAGAGTTGGACATGGACTCCCAGTTGCCTGTTGTGCTGCTAATGGGAGGTGGCGAGGGAATGGGTCCAGTAAGGAAAACTGCGATAGCTCTTGATGAGGCCCTCTTCGATAAGGTGCAGGGGAAACCAATTGGACAGATTGCCATCATTTGTGGCCGTAACCAGATGCTGAAATCTGCATTGGAGTCCACTGAATGGAAGGTCCCTGTGCAGGTATAGTTTGTAGTAGGCTAATAGTTTCTTCAAAAACATCCAAGTAATATCTCGATAATAATAGAGCTTCAGCTGGCTCCCACTGTGTACAGATAAGAGGATTTGTAAAACATATAGAGAAATGGATGGGGGCTTGTGATTGCATCATAACGAAGGTGCTCCTAATTTTTCTTGTTCTCTCTCTTGGATTCTTCCCCTTTTCTTTGTTTTGCCACCTTACACGTTTATATGATTTCAGGCTGGACCAGGAACAATAGCTGAGGCTCTGATACGTGAGCTTCCTATCATATTGAACGACTTCATCCCCGGACAGGTCTTGCTTATTTCTATATATGATCTTTGCATGAGATGTCAGTCTCATTGCCTGTACAAGAGTGTCAAGTCTGCAAACATTCACATTTGTTGATGTGTTTCTGGCTTCATCTTGAGCAGGAGGTCGGCAACGTCCCCTACGTCGTGGACAATGGAGCAGGGGTGTTCTCTGACAGCCCAAAGGAAACTGCTGCCCTGGTTGCTCGGTGGTTCGGGTCTGACAGAGAGGAACTGAACAAATTCTCGCAGAATGCTCTGAAACTTGCGCAGCCAAATACAGTGTTCGACATTGTCAAGGACATCCACCAGCTGGTCCAGCAGCAGCGGGGACCCGTGGCTCGCATCTCTTACTTTGTGACGGCTTCTTTCGCACATCCTACGTTGCCGGAATGAGAGACCTTGCTGAAATATATATAGAATCATATGTGGCTAGTGTGATAGTTAATGTACAGTTTGGGAATTGGGGATCACAGAATTCTTTGGCCTGCAATTGGCTCCTTTTTTTCTTTGTTTTTGCTAGCAAAGTGTCTGAGGGAGAAGTCCCAGGAGTCAACAGGTCCTTGTATCAATGTTTTCGATTCTTGCTAGTTAATGCTTGGTGTTGGTTGTCAGCTTCGATCTGATTCATTCTTCGCATTGTCCACAACTTTTTTTGGGTGAGAACTCAGACTATTAGCATTCGATTAATTCAATGTTTGGATGAGTGCGGTGAAAGTAAATTCTGATTAAATTAAAAACTTCAAGGCTCGAACTCGAGGTTACTAGTTTCCGATTTTTTAAACTGAAACATAAACTCGCTAATCATATATGTCAACACAATTTTGAACACAATTTTGAGAGCAGAAAATTAATGTTGGATTAATTTCTCTTCCAGCAAGAATGCTTCCAAAGTTTGGGCATGCATTCTTCTGAGAGTAACTATCCGCTGTTCTTCTCTGATAAAACTTTCTCGGTCACTATTTCGCAAGTCTACTTCTCGGCTTCAGACAAAAGGACAGATTCAACGCACTGATTGTGTTGTTGTGAGCTTCAGTCTGATTTATTTCTTGCATTGTAACAGAAGAAAAAAATTTTGTCAAAATTGTTCTTTAATAAACTTTTTGAAGAATGTTCTCTGATTAACTTTTGAATAGTAGGATCAATTAAAGGGTTAGACCAAACCGCAAGTATTACTTTTTGCAAGTATTACTTATAGTAGGATCATTATAAGAGTAAAATATTAATTAAATAATCACTTCTTACAAGGAAAGCAACTTCATAAATGAAATATTTTATATATTGATTTTATAATATAGTAACATAATTATATTTTTAATAATGTAAGTCTTAATAAAAAAAATATGTGTTTTAATGATGCAAATTAAAAAACCAAAATAAATGTATTAAAGAAATTAAATAGTATAATTGAACTTGACACAAGTATTTGATCAACTTCACATGATATTTGAATTGGAAAATGAACATATGATTTATAATTTTTTAATTAATTTTTTAAAAGAATTAAGAATGATTTAATTAATTATCTGCATACAAAATTATGATTCAATCGTTGTATGTGTATTAAGGAAGAAAGTCAAGTAATATAAATTGAACTTTAATTAAAATTTTAATTATATTCTCATAATTTTGAATTGAGATATGAATACATAGTTATAGATTTTGTACCTTTTTTTTATAAAATTAAACTTTATCGTGTTTAAATAACTATGCAAAAAGTTGTGATTAAAAGCAATGAAGGTCTATAAATTTTTTTTATTAAGTCGGTTAATCAAAATAGCAAGCAGGTCAACCATTATAAGACAATTTAATGCAATGATAATCAAAATCATCAGGTTAGTTGATCGACTTGAAAAGTTGAATGAGAATTTTCAAAATAGTCAAGTCGGTCAATCGATCTTGAAAGTTGTTCATCTTTGTATAATGATGGTTGACGTGTTCAATCAAAATTGTGTATATGTTCGCAAGTGAATAATAATGGACAATCAACTTTACGACATAAGATAACATAACAATCGATTATAATACTTCATATATCGAATCCACGAGGAAACTAAAACAATTATAAAAAAAAACTACTCTAATCCAATCATAACCAAATGTATTTAGTAAAATCATAATAAATACCTAAAAAAATATAAATTCCTTTAACACTCGTATATTTTAATTAATCTCAAAAATTGCAAAAATCACAATAAGTGCGAAGTTAGAAATATTTTTAAAAGAATGATTTTTATTCCGTTTCTAAACTAAACAACACAAATTTAAAATAGCTAGTCAAATAAACTATTCTATATTTTCTAAAATATAAAGCTAAAAATAGAAACAAATCTAAATAAGAAAATGAAATTCCGAGAAGATATCAAACAACGACAAACGTTGACGAGTGAGTAGTCGGAAGCAAGAGAAGAAAAATAAAACAAAGGAATAATGAGAGAAAACAAATAAAATGAGATAAAAAAAAGAAAACGGAAGATCGTGTAACCAATCTCTTCTAAATTTTGAAGATGTAAAAGAAATGGTGAAAATTTTATTCGTGTATGAAAATGCAATTTGAAGTAAAATTATGTTAATCAAGATACTAAAAATTTAACTTTGATTTTTAATATATCGCCTCTACTAGAGATGAGAGTAATGTGGGTCCAATAAATTTTTACCTAAAAAAGTTATTCTATTATTTTATATGATTTTCTTTGGAAAAAAATTATGAGACTCCTATATGTTTATAATTTTTCATTTACAATAATAATAATATAAATATTTTATTGTATAAATTGACATCAACTATATATTATATATATTATTATAATAAATATAAGATTTATATAATTTTGTTAATATTTATTCACAAATTTTATACATTAATTAAGTAATTATATATATATATATATATTAAAAATATTCGAAATATAATAATTATATATATATATATATCCATGTTGTCAGAATCGGATTGGACCGATCGATTTGACCGATTCGATCGTCCATCGAGGTCTAGTCCGATCCTGATTTGATGCAAAAATCGACGAATGAGTTAGATCGGTCAAAAACTGAAAAAATGAGAATTGAACCGCTTGAACAGATCATTTTAATGAACCGACCGATTCAAAAAAAAGAAAAACAAAAATTGGGCCGGAAGTGGGCTTTGAGGTGAATGAGCCTAAAAAAATTATAGTTCAGGGCTTTTTAAATTATTTTTTATTTTTTTTAATTATAACAGATTTTTTTAATTGATATTTGTGTTTGAATAAAAAATTATTAAGATATATTTTCATTAGTAATTTTTGTATCAAATAAAATATTAATTGATCATAACTTTTAAAAATATTTTCATATTTAATCATTTATTTATGATTTTTATCTAAATTATAAATTATAATATAATTTAATATTTTTTAATAGTATCGATTCGATCGTTCGACTTAATCGGTTCGATCGGTTAAACCTGATCCGAAGGCTCCTCCGGATCGATATTCGGTTCGGTTCTGACAATATTATGTGCTATTAATAAAAGAATACTTATATAGATTTTTTATCTGACTTCTCAATTTTTTATCAATTAAAAAATAATTTAGTTTTTTCCCGAATTTAAAAAATTAAATATTCTATGTTGAGTTGGATCGATTTTTTTTTTATGCTCCCCGGACCACGACTCTGAAATATTAAAAGGACAATTTTAAAAAAAATGATGAATAATTTTATCTTCGAATAAAAACGGAAGCGTCTCCCGTAGGAGAAAAATACCGCCGTGTCCCGAAACCCAAAACGACTTGACATGGGGCACATTTTGCCTCGCCTTTCCCGCCCGGCTCAAATGGCGTCGTCGTCGTCCTCCGAAGACCCGATCCAGTCAGACGCCCTTCGCCGACTCCCCCATCTTCATGCTCTCCCTTCCCGACGACAACCACTCCTCTTCCCCCGCCGCCGCCGCCGCCGCCGCCGCCTCCGTCTCCACCACAAGCTCCGTCGCCGTTCCTCCTCAATCCCTTGCTGAACGCCTCAGGGACGAGGAGGCAGATGGCGGCAGCAAGTCGCCTGTTGCCATTTCTGCCGGAGCCCTCGGCCGCCGCCCGATCCCGGAGAAATTGGCACCGACAGCCGTGAATCCGGGGCCGCCCGGGGGCCGGAGGAAGAGCTTCGCCGTCAAGAAGAGAAATAATAAGAGATTCCGTCACGGCGCCCGGATCGTGCGTTATCCCTCGTCTTCCGAACCCGATTCGTCCGCGGACGAAGGAGACGCGCGGCCGACGCCCAAGCAAACAGTTGGCGCGCAGCCGAGCACGACCCCCTCCCCCAAGCGTGGTGATCCAGGGCACGAGGTCGGGGGAGGGGATCCCCGCGATGCTGTTCAAGATCATCCACACTGCTGCCCCGCTGAACCTGCCGCGCCGAGCGTTAACGTCTGCCTGGAGAAAACCCATGCTTCTATTAGCCGAGATGAGCTCCATGAGGGCGGAGTGAGGACTGAGGACATGGAGGGACAAGAAGCTCAGAACCAATGTCCTGCTACCACGGAGGGTGCTATGGAGGACCAGGCTGAAGCCAAGAACCAAAATCCTGCTACTGGCGTTACTGCTACTGATGTTGATGCTGATGGAATGCGGATTGATGTGGTGGGCATGGAAGACCAGAATGAAGCTGAGAACAAAAATCCTGCTTCTGGTATTTCTGCTGCTGAAATGGCCATTAATTTACGGCCTCGAGAGCTGCCTTATTCCTTTATAAATCCAGGCGCAGGGGAGAAGCGTGGCGGTAATATCTCTCCAAGTCACCTGTTACAAATAGTAGCAGCTTTGATGGATCATCATCAACCCAATAAATTGAATGATGTGATCAAGATGATGTACCCTGATGGTTGTGCCAAGAGGTTGGATAACATAGATGTTCTCGACGTTCTTAAGATGAAAGGGATAGAAATTCCGCAACCAAGGTGGTATAGGCCAGGAGGTTATAATGCCTAGGTGAATTAATGGTTATGTTTCTGGATTTTGCTTTATTGTTACTTATCCAGACATTCTAACTTATTGGTTTCGTTGTTTCTACAGAAAAAATCGAAGGATGGATTTGAGTCTCAATGTTGATGTACTGATGAAATGTTTTGACGGTCATAGTTCCTTGTGGATGAGTAAGTACATCTAGTTGTTTGTCTTTTGGTAATTCAAGGCAATCGCCTAAGAACCTTGTTGGTAATTCAAAGTAACTTGCCAACACAAATCCGTAGTGCAACTGGTAGATACTTTATTTTTCTTTCTGGAAATGGTAGATAGCTTGTTATGTTTCCATTGTAACATGGTGTGCCTCATTTGTCATTGTCTTCCAATCACCTCTATGAAACAGTCCATCAACAAAGGGATCTTTTATTTTTGTGCACTGCGATTTAAAAAAAAATGATGTAGGATTTTATGACTTCTGAAGTATAAATTAGAGGTTTACTGGATCATCATTTAATTCATTACTTTCTTTTTTTACTAGTTTGTTACATTTAACCTCTAAATGATGATTTAATATAACTCTTTCTTCCCTCTTTAGAATAGATTTCTGTTGAGAAATGAAGCTACCACTTTTTTGCTGATCAAATTTGTCTATTCTAAATAAATGAAATATATCGTAAAGTACAACCATCTCGAACGGGCATATCTTATGCAAGATGGAGAAATCTTTTCAAGTAGACAGATTGAGAGAACCTGATGTGTCAATACTGCATTTCTTCATGCAACTGTTGGTGGATGTTATATCGGGGAGATATATACTTCAGATGAGAATGGAACTAGGAAATTGGAAGAACTAGATCTTTTTCTTGGATAATTGCTGAATATTGTTACTGTGACAGTCAATTTATGGGTAGTAATCACTTTGGTATAATGTAACATTATTAATTATTGAAGAAATCAAACCAAAATAAGGATCTAAGCCCCCTGCCAGCACCCCTAGTCCTAGAAACTTAATGCTGGCTAGAATCCCCCACTGACACCACCATCCGATCGACCGGAATCCTCCTCGCCAGTGCATTTCAGCATGAAGAAGCTTCTGTACACCATGAAGGATGACCTGACTTTATGTTCATGCAATCAACCACCTGCTAGCCAAGTAGCCACCACTGCCTCAACCATACAACTCAATGGGAAAGCTCCATTGGGTGAAGATGACTCTCCATATCATCTGTTGGCGATGCTGAATAAGTGTCACCTGGCCAAAGGTTGCCGTGAGCCCTGGAAATGCGTACATTATGAAGTCAGATACCAACGGCAATTCAAGTGTCCTAAATCGAAGTCAGCATCTCCTCAGATTACAGGAGTTCGTCAACTTAGGCAAGCATTAATTGGCAAACCTTCACGGTGGCTGCTAATGCGAGTTCCAAAAGGGATGTGTCTTTGATTTCCATGGTTGATTTGCATCCTCAAAAAAAAGAAAAGAAAAATATGATGATGTTCTTTTTGAGTTTCTGATAGATTATCTGTCACTCTTGTTGGCAGCGAAAAAGAACGAGGTGAAGAAATAAACTGGACTCGGATTGACCTACAAGAAGGATGGAAATTTTAGAAAATATGTGGCTAAAATTGAAACCTCTTTTTGTGTCCATGTAGGTTGTGGTTAATGATGAAATGATTGAATATGACATCTTCAAGTCATGGTTGATGTCCAACAACAAAATAACAACAAAACCTTATCCCACTAGATGGGGTCGGCTACATGGATCATACGACGACATTGCGCTCTATCAAGCATTCGCTCAATATATTCGTTGATCCATGTTCATGAGATTCGACGAGGTTTTACATTGGCTGTCGAGGCCTAACACAACCCTCCTCCTTTATCCGGGCTTGGGACCGGCTATAAACATAGGCGGAGTTTCATGGTTGATGTCCATTTGGGAAATTTTAAAAGGAAGTTTTAGTTCATCTGATAGGAACATGACATACAGAAGATGGATGTCATAAATTCCGAATATTCACTTCCTAGCTTCATTTGACAAGTGGGGACTTTGCCCCAACTCTACATTCGGTTTGCTCTTTGACTACAGATGTATATCTTTCACATCATTAATGTACATGGATCACTAGTCCCTCCTCTAATCATCCTTTTATCTTAAAAAAGAAATTCTGTGGGATTAATTTGTTTTAATTTTGTTTCTCTGCTGCCTCAGTTAAGCATGTGCTTTTTTTAAGAATAGTAAGCATGCATTTTTCGCGGTCCTAGTATGAATGCAAAATTGATGATTCAATGTGCTTTTTCAGTTACTGAGTGGTGGAGGAAAGTCCCCACTTATTCTTTCTCCAAATCCTGTGATGGGATTTCGAATATTAGAATTTGTTAATTGCAAAGTTCTTGTTTGCACTTTGTTGATATAATTTACAGCCATATATTCCTTTGAGACATGGGCTGCTTAGGAGTAGTCTAGGTTAGTGTATTGTTCACCGTATGTGATGAATTATGAATCGATGAATTGTGTAATGCATTTTGAGTGTTTCAATTGTTTAACCCATACATACTTAGCATTCTTCTCTCCCTACACTTGTATATGTTGCTAGTTTTTAATACAATCAGAAGATTGCTAAAGCTATGTAATCATCCTTTTCTTTTCGCATATATACACACATTATATATGTATATATATAGGCATCCTTTGCTACAGAGACTAAAAGATGAATATCAACAATGCTTACTTTCCTCCTATTGTGACGGAGAGCATTTTGCAAAAGGAGAAACCAATAAAGGGTTTGCACCTGAGGTGATATTTATTTTTTGTGAAACTTAGAAACAAACACGAAGAACTTTCTATTAGCTCAAATAATGTTATATCTTTCATATACCATATTTCATTTATTCTTATCATTAAAATGTGACTTGGTAGATACGAGTTGATAGCATGTTTGATATACCCGATAGACTGTATTCTGAGTTGATTTGTGATAGGACGCTTCTGAATTTACTCGACTCTTCCCTTATTTGAAAAAATATTTGATTTCTGCTTCTGAATTTACTCGACTCTTCCCTTATTTGAAAAAATATTTTTTTTTGAAGGGCTATTTGAAAAAATATTTGATTTCTGCTTCTGATGTAAATGAAGGAAAGCTACTTGTCTTCCTGTAGGATGGATAGATGTACATTGAATAAAGGAAATGTTTATCATACTATGTCTTTCTTTCATTTCCAAGGTCATGCAGGTTTCAGAAACTACATTGCTTAGTGCAATTCTGTTAGATTTCTGATGAGATGATTTGAGGAAGATGAAGGGAAATGAAATGTATTAATATAAACAGTGCAAGAATCTTAAACACTGCAAATTAATACAGCTGTCCGTATGGAGTGGACTGACTCCTCATATGAAAACAAAGATAAACATACATGTCTCTGAAGTAAATCTATCTATGTTTTAAACACAACCCATAAACCAGTTACAACATAACAGAGAGGTGGTTCCATTCTGAGTGACTTGCTGTAAAGAATAACTGCCATGCAGTTAGTAACTTCCACCTACTAACAGTTTCATCTCCCCACTAATAACTCCCAACATCTGCAAGAGTTTGATATCAGCATCCCCATTCCTGCCACG
>LTAE01002806.1:0-20424 GCA_001647135.1 Pontederia paniculata | reverse complement strand
TATATATATATATATATATATCTTGCTGGTTCTAATTGTTTCGTGAAATTTCCAAAGTTGCTTTCCTGGTGTGTGCAAAATGTAGTTTTAATAAAATAACCTGGAATTATGTTTTCGTTCAAATTTCAGGTATTGCTTGGATTACCTAGTCTGGGTAGTCTGCATTGGAAGTTCCTTTTGCTATTCATCCAACAATTGAGTGTTATGTATCCTTATTTTTTCAAGAAGATAGGAGGTCATCGTGACTTGTCGTTAAAGCTTAATCAGTGGTGCAATGTTATAAGATGGAAATTTAGCAATCTAAACGACGATGGCGTGAGACGAGATCCACTGAGAGCTTTATAATTCATATGTGATGTCGATTTGTGAGCCGACATGAGGTGAGATAAATGATGAACAAATGATCTCAAGATTTGAGGTGAGATAAAAGATGAACAAATAATTTGGGACTCGTTGAGGACTTTAAAAGTATCTAACAATGTCGATTTGATAAGAAAAATACTCGCTGTTGAATTTGCCCAAGACATAATGGATATAAAGAATACTGTTATCAATTGCACCCTTGATCTTTTAGTTTTTTACGTAACTCTTTCCGCAACCATAATTTATCATTCCACTCAGTTTTATTTTTTTCCTAACTAAAATACCCCTCCCTCTCTCTGCTATGAGCTTGCGCACGGCGTGCTAAAAATATTAAGAATTGCAAAACAAAATTTTGAAATGATTCAAAAATATTAATTTATAATTTCATTCATCGCAATGAAATTCATATTGAGACAGATAACTTTAATTAAACGATTAAAAAATACTAACTAAGAATCCTAACAACAAAGACTTCTCAAAAGAAAGCTATATCGATACTGCTTTTGCAACACACGCCGAAGCACGATTGGAGATGCTTATGTGAAGGTGGTTTATTCATGGGATTATTATTATTTTGTCTCTGTTCTTAATGATCTGTTCTTGCTTCTTCGTGCGACGAAGATGCATATCTTCGTTAAGTAATATCGAATTATCAAGATCTCGATCTTTTTTAATTTATCTTACGATTTTCTTATATTTAGTCTTCTATCGATCCTACAATTTTATTCATAAAATCTTAACAATTTTACTATTCTTATTCGATCATCGATCTTGCAACTCATACGATTCTAAGTAATATCTCGATTTTAATAACTTTGATTCTACTTTTTTATTGGGTCATAAATGTTGAGATGTTATCATTTGCGATGCATGCAATCCTAGTAATGGGACCCAAAAATCTCATGCTTCAGACTTCCATTTCCTTGCTATGTTCTATTTTTTTAAAAAAATATTACATTTTAAATCTAAACTTTTATGTCTGAAAAATTTTCAATATTTTTTTCTTACACAAGGGGAGCTCACAACACATGAAACATTGAAATAAGAAAACACGAAAATTCCTAATAGTTATATTAAAACAATAAAAATATTCAAAAATAAAGAAATAAAATCAAAAGAAAATATGAATGTAGTTTTTTTTTGTTAAAAAGAAATATTATCTTTTTTTATTTTATCCGAGTTTTAAATCCGAGTCAACTCGGATTTGATTCGGATTGTCCAGGAAAATTGAATATAAACCGATTCCCCGCCTCCTTCCCTCCTTCCGTCCAAAATAAACCTCCTCTTTGCCGGCGCCGGAAGCCTCGTCCTCCGACGCCGTCCAACGCTCACCATGGGGCCACAATCTTTATCGCCGTCCGAGTCGTCGGAACCTCCCCGTCGTCGGCATGTCTCCCGCAGGAGGAGGAGGGACCACGAGAGCAGCAACCACCGCGGGAGCAGCAGGAGCCGCAACCGCCGTCGCTCGGACGAGGACGCCGGAGGATCCTCGGGTTCCGGCTCCGATGACCGACGTGGAAGGGGGAAGAAGAAGCACTCGTCGAGGGATATTAATGAGGATGAAATCTTGGAATATATGGCTAAGAAGACACAGAAGAAGGTATTTTCTTCTCTCTTATCACTCAAATTACGATTGGATTAGGGTTTCAGTTTTCTCAGGAGCGGAATTATCAAATTTTATGAACTTTTGCTTCACTTCAGGCCGCGAAGGTTGCGAAGAAGCTGAAAGCCAATGCAGTCTCGGGATATTCGAATGACTCAAATCTCCCTGAGAAGTAATTTATACAATTATTTGTCTTGTCTAATTACTTTAAATGTTTAAATTTGCCATTTTATGGTTAGAAAGCTCGGCTTTATGGAAAGATCCATTAGATAATGAACTATTGCTTATAAGCCATCTCTGGCGATGCATCCTCCTTTTTTTGTGTATTGGGTTGTATGAGCTGCATCACATGACTTGGTACCAATAGTTTATGCTTTGTTCTCCAGTAGAATACATCATCGCAAATTGGATACCGCTGAATCAATAAGAATTATGGGCGATGTACTAATTAAGTGTAGTACGAAAATATGCATTCCTGATTTCAAGCTTAACGTTTTTTGCAGCTTTGTATGGAGGAAGAAGATAGAGCGTGATATTTTACAAGGAAAAAAAAATGGATATTTCTGTGAAAGCTGAAAAGAAGAGGCAAAGAGAAAGAGTGGTACGTGATTTTTGACACCATGGCTGGTTTGTAAATCCTTTCTGTAATGCCCCCCAAATTCTAACCCACCACGTTTCAAAATATAGATTTGAAGATGCTACGACATCCTTCTTCACTTTACATTTGACCAAAAGATTGATCAACATATTGAATATATAATGCGGAAGCAATGACTTTTATAATAAAATTTTATAAAATAGTCTAGCCAAATAAAAATATTCTATTACATGGTCCAATAAATTCTAAGTTAACATATACTAGACTCCTATCATTTGCAAGCCTTCTGATTCACGAACATGTGTTACTGGTGCCATCACCTGTTAGTTGCGCTCATCGCTTGCAATATAAAAAATAGGAGAGACAATTCTCTCATGAGAAATGAAGCTCAATATGTAATTGTAATGATCAATAGGAAAGAAGATATATGCAGATAAAATAAGGAAACATAAATAATCTGTTATCATCATCAGGAGTGTTACTTTTTCCTCTTGTTCAGTGACTTTTGTTCAGGAATGGCCAGAACATCAGTTGCACCATATGATGCACAATAATTTCAAGATTCAGTATGTTCTTGACCATTAATTCTTTACTTTATATTCTTCTTATCAGTTTCATAAGTGGCGAGAACATCAGTCGCATAAAGATGCGCAGTAGGTTCAGTATTCAGTATGTTCAAGCCCAATCAATACTTAGGTCACTTTATTCTTTTTTAATTATCTTGTTCTAAGTCCGTCAAATGTAGGTGAACCTTTAACAGACGCAATGAAGATTCAAGTTGACCCGGCGCATGCACGACTAGCTAGGTCATAAAGCGCACATAAGGAGGGATAAATACTTAGACATGAGGGCATGCAATCCTAAACATGAGGGAATGAATACCTAAACATGAGAGACTATGTCTCTAAATAGGAGGGAACGAAGCCCTAAACAGTCATTAGAGCCTTCCTCTTCACACGATAAATTTAATCACAAAGCATTAATGATTTTTAAGTCCTATTATCAGTTCAGCAATACACTCACTTCTAGGTTATCTTTAAGGATACTAGATCAAAGCAGTGGGACCGGTCAATCATTCAGTAAAATCAATCAAGCCACTCATTCAATAATATTTAGACCAACATTAGGTAAGATCTATTCATTGAAATTGTTTAACTTCATATTCCATTAGTAGGAGACTGACACCAGGCGTGAGAGTGGACGTGACGGAAGATTCACGGGCGTGAACTCGACTTCACGGGCATGTCTTACAATTCGTGGACAGATTCACGGTCGTGACTAGAAGTTCACGGGCCGTGACTTTACTTTTTCGCGGGCGTAACCATCTTCTTTACGGGCATGATGATCTCCTTCATGGGCATGGCCAAATGCATGTTTCCTCATTCCCTGCTTCATGGGCGTGTTCTATAGTTCACGGGCGTGACAACCTCCGTCATTGGCGTGAGATCCATCCTCACGGTCGTGAACGTGTAGGTTTGCTTAATATTCATAGTCGTGAAACCACTTTCACGGCTAGGTGATAGGTTCACGGTCGTGAAGTCCGTTTCACGGTCGTGACCGAAGGAATTGCACGATATCGTCACGGTCATGACATCCGCTTTCACGTTCGTGACCGAGGTAGTGAGCTTTGCCAGACGGAGTCACGGTCATGACCGCGACACAAGATTGTTTTGATCCCTTTTTTTCATCTTTTCATAGAGTAAGATTTCGTAGGCATGATTATGAATAATTCTATTTAGAACAACAATCTATCGTACTATTATCTATCATTTGAGACATATGTAGAGGGATCTATCTATGTACAAAATTTATAATTTTAACCTAGAGATCATTCTATTCTCAATCTTTCAGAATTTCCTTTATTTAATCATTCATATATGCAAGAACCTAAAGTTGATTCTCGAAATTACATACCTTAATTCCAAGTGGTCTAACTTCTTCCTTCTTGTTTCCGTTCGTTCTCTTGGTTCCCCTTATGTGATTGATCTTCTTCATGTTTTTCTCCTAAAGAGTTATGGTATAAAAATTTAAGGAGAGAGAAGAGGGAGAAAGAGGAAGAAAACCTTGAAGGAGAGAAATTGTTTCTTACCTCTACACATGAAGAGAAAAGAATAGAGAGGAAAGAGAGATGAGAGAGTCTCTGTTTGTCGGCCAGGGTTTTTTTTGAGAGAGAGAAATAATAAGTTATAAGGGCTTTCCCCCTTGGGGGCTATCTATAGTGGTTCTCTAGGGCTTCTCCAATTCTTAATCCAATTCAACTCTAATCTTTAATTTGATCCCAGAAATCAATCTTGATTAAAATATTATTATTTATTAATTTCTAGAAATAAGTTTGTATAGGACTAGAAATATTAACACAATAGGATAATAATTTGACTTGGACTCATATATATCCTTTTCCTAATCCTAATCATATCTCATCTTATCCCATCTTTCCTTTTATCCTTTTTATATTTTTTTATTACCTGAAATTTGTCGGTTGTTACAATTTCTGGATTGGTTTTTTTGGATCCATGAACTTCCCAGCAACTTAACTTGAAATGAGCAGTTTTCTATGCGAGTGGAAACAAAAACATAATTTTTCACATGTCCTTGTGGAATATCAAGAAACTTATGTAGCTCTCATTAGCTGTCAATGTTGAAATCTTACGTTAGAGTTGCACCAATGCCTTTGACTTTTATTGCAAAACATTCTCTCGCAAATTAACAGGTCTGGTTTATGCTCATGTTGAAATCTTTCTCCTGTTGCAGGCAGAGATTGAAAGAGTCAAAAGAAGAATAGATGAAAGAGCCATTGAAAAGGCACAACATGAGGAGGAGATGGTATGTCATACTTGTTAAGTTTGCTAATCATACCAATATACCATGCATGACAATTTACATGCCAATATCGTGCCTTGTACATCTTGCAGTTAAGGTAATATATTATTTTATCATTTTCAGGCATTGTTAGCTAGGGAACGTGCCAGGGCTGAGTTTCTGAATTGGGAAAAGAAAGAAGAAGAGGTAAGAACTTGACTACCAAGTTATAATTTTCTGAGCTATATATTGTGTTTTTCTTCAGTAAGTTAGCTATACATCTTTTTCTTCTCTTTAATCAAAATTGCTGATTGTTTTCCTGGCAGTTTCACCTTGAACAAAACAAACTCAGATCTGAGATTAGATTGAGAGAAGGACACACAAAACCCATTGATATACTCTCAAATAACTTAAATGGTTCACAAGAGTTTTATGTGGAGTTAAATGAACCTTATATCGTATTTAAGGTAAATAGATTGTTTTCCATATAGTCGTATCAGTTTATGAATGCTTCTATCTGTTCCATATAATTGATTTTTTTTTCTTTTTGTAATAGTTAGTGACGTGTATTATAACTGAATAAATCAGGGAAAAAAGACGACTAGCATTGTGCATGTACTATAGATAGAAAACCTATCTTTCCTGGGGCTTCTCTTTTCCTAGAAAATTGATGCTGACATTGTATAATCACAAAGAAGATCAAAGTTAATATCTTCATTTCGCTTACATTTCTGTTATGTCATTTATTGTGGCTGATCCTGCATCATATTGTCTATCCAAATATTTGTTTGCTTAGGTACCTTTGTTAAAGCTTTAGTGGTGAGGAGTCTATATAAAAAGTGGCAGTTAGATTGTGCAGCTTACGTATTACGCATTATAAAATATATATATACATATTATATATATATAAATGTATATATATGTATATGTATATATATGTATATATATGTGCGCTAACTGATACGACTTGTAAGGGCTATCATGTTCTTGACCTACGCAGAATATATTAATATGGTCATTATGTCTTTCTCCAACAAAAAAGTCATTAGGTGTATTACCAGTGTTGCCTAATTGCGCTACAATATCATTTGTTAGGTATACTCATTCTATATTAGTAGTTGCTGCATATGAATTCATTTATTTAGAAGTTTATGAATTCATTTATGGTTAGTATAATCATTATTTTTATATTAAATATTTCATTCTAATGCGACGAAAATACAGGGCTAGACAACAAAGGAATTGGAAGTTCTTAGGAATGACATTAAGATGTACCTGGATTTGGATAGAGCGACTCAGACCCATATTGATTATTGGGAGGTAAATATAATTACTGTAGTTAGCACATTCTTGCATTTCATTCTTCTCATTTTGTTTGGATACTATATTCTGCATTCAAAGTTCTTTTCATCTTCCTACAAGGGACATATTGAATAGGCAGGTGGATGCATGCCATACCAAATGATTGACATGGTTTTATCTAAAAATGAATTACTGGAAGCAGGACTAATTATGATGCAGATCTCAGTCATGAGTTAGTTTGATAGGGAAGAGATTGTTTGCACTAATGTGAATATTCAATCTGTTTATGTCTTCTTTTTCTGTCTTATCATTGAATAGTGTGATAACTTAATTTTTGAGGATCTTTTATGACAAACTAAGTGTTGTGATGTATGTAGTATATAGCACAGATTGGTGAGCAAGCAGTTTCTGAATTGATTGTTACTTCTATGCTATGTTATTTTAGATGCAATGAAGCGTTAAAATTATATTGTCGAAATCCCTTTTTTTAGAGAATTTATTACTCCCATGCAACGAAAAGTGGGGTATAATTTACCAACCATGACAAATGAGGCAGGATAATTATTTTATTTTGGATTAAAAATCATTTTTATTTATATTGTCTTTGTTAATAATATTATCTATATTTTGAACAGGCATTAATGGTCATTTGTAACTGGGAGTTTGCTGACGTTCGAAAAAGAGATGCTTTAGATCGGGCTAGAATACGTGGTGAGGAACCACCTCTAGAAGTCCTTGCAGAAGAAAGAGGTTTGCATTCAAGCATTGAGGTTGATGTGAAGAATCTCTTAGAAGGGAAAAAATACCATGAGCTAGAGGCAATGCAGCAGAAGATTGAGTTACAAATGAGTTCGGGTACTGCAAAAGTTGTTGAATACTGGGAAGCCATCTTGAAACGTCTTCATATTTATAAGGCAAAGGTACGGAATTTCAGCTTGAACTTTCTTACATGAATTCTTTCGCAGGAAAAACTAAAATTATTCTCTTTTGTGGCAAAATGGATACTCCTGTGTGTATGTCATTCATTAACAATGTCTCACTTTTTATTAGAAAATAATATGCTTTCTTTCATGAGCTAAAGGGGGCTTATAAATATTATTACCTTTGGTGGACTGCTTCCTCATAATTTTCTGTTGATTTTTTCATCCATTAGTTCTCCTTCTAGTCTCCTTAATAGCAAATAGTACATTTTCTTTTCTGCCTGGTTACATACTCTTTGCCAATGAAGCATTGAGCTCCTGCATCTGCATGTCCATTGTTTACTATAAGAAACTTTGTAGTTGGCCACATTTAGGTAGTGCATTGTAACACTGGGGAGCTGCCGTAACATTTTGTCCCGCACCTCTCTTTTTGTATCTTACACATGTACTCCCTCTTGAACGTTAGATTAATATATGCATGATGACCAATAATTTCTAATCACCCTTTTGCCCCTCAAAAGAAAAAGAATTGACTGGAAAAAAATATTACGTTAGAGAGCAGACAACCTTGATGGTTAAATTGCTCTTGGATAAATATAATATTCCTTATATGTATTTGTTATATGTGTGTATGTGTTCTTTGGCAAAAGGCTAAGAAACACACATGTAAATGCCTATTAAATTTTGGGCTTGTTGCTCAGTTCCTTTTTTGAGAGACATTTTGGTCACTTCTCAATCTGATATACTGCTAAAAACTATTTTATTAGCCATGAAATCCAGGCAATGACAGTTTCTGAGTAATACTGCTAAAAACTAAGAAGTCATGAATGAATTGTGAAAATTCATGAACCTTCTATTAAGTGGAGTCAAAAGATTAGTTTATCCTGTTTATTCAAGTGAAGGAGTCTCTCTGGGAACACCTTTCTCAAATGTATTTGAACATGCACATCACTAGTACTAGATGAATACGCTAGACCCTTCAAATAGGAGGAGAGTAGAAGAAAAATGGTGGAAGGGTCCATTGTTTAGACCCCATAAAGCTACCTCACACATCTTATCATCTTGTTCATACAGAGCAGATACCTAGTTTAGTTGTGCTAGATTGTTGTGTTTGCGTAATCATGAGAATCTCCTATCTGTTTTCTGATGGTGAGGGATTGTTGATATAGAACTTCTGCTCAATGTATTTACTTTACAGGAAAGAAAGCGTGAAGCTGTAATAGTCGAGCAGCAAAGAAGAATTCAAGAAGCAATGGCTGCAGAGATGACTCCGCCTGAAGATAGCTTGGAGCTCAAACAATGAGAGAAATGGGGGCTATGGAAGAAAGTGATGCAGTATTTGGTACTGGTGCTGAAATAAACTTGGATCCACAGGTATGATCTTTATTTATTAAACATGAATTATATTTGCGTATGCATATGTTAATTCTAATTGCATCCTGATTTACAAGGATTTGCTTTGTTTTCAATCAATCAATCATATTAAGATGATTAACTTTGGCAGATAGTTCATATCATAAATGTTTGAGATGATGATTCATGTACCACGCTGAAATCTGAAATCAAGTTTTGTTCTTATTCTGCTTCTTTACAGAGGTTCATCATTGCAATTTTGCAGGCATACTGGTGGCATGACAAATACCGCCCCCGCAAACCCAAGTATTTTAATCGGGTCCACACCGGATACGAATGGAATAAATATAATCAAACCCATTATGATCATGATAATCCTCCGCCGAAGATTGTACAAGGATACAAGTTTAACATATTTTATCCTGATCTCATTGATAAGTCAAAAGCACCGGTGTTCATGATTGAAAAAGATGGGAGCAGCAGTGAAACATGCTTAATAAGATTTCATGCAGGGCCTCCTTATGAAGATATAGTATGTATTTGATTATCCTAACATTTTTGTCTTTCTGAGATGTAGCATAATTTTCTTACATTGTTTCACCTTATATCAGGCCTTCAGGATCGTAAAGAATGAATGGGAGAATTCTCACAAGAAGGGTTACAAATGCACATTTGAACAAGGGACTTTGCATGTTTACTTCAACTTCAAACGGTACCGCTACCGGAGGTAACATCCACTTGGTCACAACAATTTGGAGGGGCCAATGATGCGACAAGAGTGAATGTGCAACTCTCGGGATTTCGTATTGTATTTCGATTCACATATAGTGAAAAAATACTACTCGCTAGCCAAGTTGGTGGTCATCAAAGCTTTAGAATTACTTTTTTGACGATCATGAGGAACTAACATGGTAGGCATCTTTTTTCAGTAGAGCATGGTAGGCATGCTTTGTTTATACCAGTGCCATCCAAGTGAATAAGCCCATCCAGTGTCGATCTTGTTGAGTACAAATTGTGAGTGTATGACAGTGAAATGAAACACGAACAATGATCAGCACCGGGATTTCCATGCCATGCCGACAGCTCTCTATGATGAAAGCTTCGCCTCCACAGCTGTTTGTACTTAGAAGCTTGTACAGTTTATGTGCTGATTCTAAGGGTATTGTGGCCCCCTTTGGTATGGAACTAAGTTTTGTCAAAAGTTGTATACAAGATTTTTACATATATCAATATCGATGTATCTTGACTATTCTATGGTTCCAATCCTGTTCTTTTAGCTGTATTTCCATATGAAATGCAGGTTTGAATAGCCATTTGATATTTACTCAAAAGACTTGCAAATTTGTTCTTTCTCTTTGTCGATTCAAATAATGGATGTTCTTTTGTAGAGTAATAATTTTCTCTCCATTATGGTCTATCGCCAATGTAGGACTGATTACGATAAAGCTGTGTAATCTGGGCATGGGAGCTCTACTAAATGGCAGCAAAAAAACTCAACAACTCGTTCATATGTTAATTATCTTATTTAGTCTGTAATTTTCTCTTCTGTTTCTTTGTCAATTCTTTAACTCCGCCTATATTTATAGCCGATCCTAAACCCAGATAAAGGAGGAGGGTTGTATTAGACCTCGATAGTCAGCGTAAAATCTCATTGAATCTCATGAACATGGACTCGTTCACGTATTAGGAATGACCATATATATGAACGAGTCGGAGTGACCCCTATTAGCGAGAAGATGGTAGATAATCTTTTGAAGTGATTTGGTCATGTTCATATAAGGTCATTAAATGCGTCAGTAAGGATGGTGGAGCAAACAATCTGAAGTCCGATTTAAAGAGGAAGAGAGAGACTAAGACGAATACTTGGCGAGCTAATAGAACGAGATCTATTAGCGAATAATATACCTAAAAATTTGGTTACTGATAGAGCGCAATGGCTCCACTTAGTGAGATAAGACTTTGTTGTTGTTGTTCTTTGTCAATTCTTTTATTTGTTAAGACACAAATGAGGATTCCACAACCTTTCCTTGAACCTCACTTCTTTTATTATTACCTCATGATAATCATATTCACAACCTCAAACTAAATCTAAATACACTTTGGTCCCATTATCGTTAATGATAAGGTTAATGTAACATCAATTCAAGCTTTTATAATATGATCAGTTGTTGGATCGACATCAAAGCTCACGCGATCAGTTCTAAACAACACTACATAGTGAAATAATTTTATAACTTTCATAGCACATCGGTTAGTGACCAGAATTTTTCATTAACCCATGTGCTATAAAAGTGCATTATATATATGATATGAGACCATAAGTTACACGTTTTTTAACATCTGATAAATATATACTTCATTTTTAACCGCCAAATATTCATAAGATATACGGACTATGTGGTGTAATTTATTATAAAAGATCTCTTTATTTACATTCATTTTATTGTATAATAATGTTTTCAGAATTCAATTACCGAGATTTTTTTTGGGAGGTTCAAACTCTTAACCAAATAAACCAAGCATTCACTAATGTTTTGGGATTAATTTATCACAACATGATAAATAAACAAATTTGGTTCTGTTGGTATACCGGCTAATCTCAAAAAATGAAGATTGCGATTTAAATTCAAAAAGTTGGTCTCACTTTTTAATTTCTTTTATACCTACCGTTTGAAGCTCTTGATATCCAAAATTACTAGTTCTTCCGAACAAAATAACATTTTTTTTCAAAAGTTTTTCAACTCTTTTTTTTTAGGTGTGAACTCATAAGATTAATAATAATTAACTAATTCAATTAAAACATGAGGAAGCAAAATAAATTTAAGAATTAAATTCAAAACTATTAATTCTCATCGTACACTCCCGCTATTCAATTATATAAACTAAATTTGATTAAGTTTTTTTATTATAAAAAAGGGTCATGAGATACGAGAAAAAAAATGAAAGTAAAAAAATACATTAAATCAAAATATAAAAAAAATGATCCGGTACAATGAATAATAACGACAAATCAAGTTCAATTAGTGTCCCGAGTTGAGAGACCGAGTTAATAGTTCCGAGTTTGAGCTTCAAGAAATATTTTTTCTGCTATGCATTTTCGACTTCGGATTAATCAGTAGTGTCGCGAGTGAGTATTCAAAAAATAAAAAAATAACGGCAAGTATGTGACCCAAATCAAACACCAACTCTACGTCACAAATTGGGGGTTGTTTGGTGGAAACAATTTTTTTGCTACATCTTCCCAAGAATTAGATTTTGGACGGCCAACAAGAGAGCAAAAGCCAAAGGCCAAAGCCGCCTCCACCATCTACTTGTTCTTCCTCCTCCTCCTCCTCCTCCTCTTCCTCTTATCCATTTCCCTCCCCCTCTGAAGCATCCATCTTTTGATGATTCAAGCGACGGCGATTCCGACGCCACCGCCGTCACGACCGGGGAAACGGTCAACTACGCTGGGGTTCTGATTTCATGACCCATCGCGGAGTTCGATTAGGTCTCCGTTCTTCGAGGTAACCTGCGATTCCTTCTATTCTTGTCGAATTAGTTTGGGAATTATGACAGGCGAGTTTTGCTTCAAAATCAGATCTTTTTTTTTTTTTATTTTGTGGTTCTTCTGTCACTTGTTATGACCATTTCGGATTATGTTTGTGGTCGATTTGGTTAAAAACGTTTCCTTTGTGGATCTTTTGTTGGACGTGAAGAATGGTTGGTGATAAAATAAGATGCCGCACGGAACAAGAGGCTCTCGATTCGGGGGTGCTGTGAGCGAATGTCGTTTACATTTGTCCAAAAAGTCTCACCATTTAGGTATCTTGGATTCTAACTTATGTTTATAAGAAGTAATTCGTGTTAAACTGCGATCGAGATGTGGTGAAATATTTGTATGGATTTTACTTCTCCAGTGAGGCTCAAGGCTCAAGTGTTCGATTAGATGTTCGACTTTGAATTTGTTTTCTCCCTGAATTTTAGTTCATGTAATTAGTTTTACTCGTATAACTTTGAGCTCTGTTAGGTGAACATTCCAAATAAGATGAAGTCGATTTCTGTTGCTCGCAGAGGATGATGGATTTTAAGAAGTGGATTTCATCTCAACTGATAACGAACAAGTTACTTTCAGCACGGCCGTTCACTTTCTTCCATGAGGACACACCGACTGAGGAACTTCATAGTAGAGGTATCACTACACTACTTTTTAGTCCTACTGTTTATTTTGCCGCTTTCCATTGCGAATTGATAGTTTGACAATATAAATTGCCTCATGCGTCTGTACTACATGTTATGCTCAATTTCAAACTATCAGATCCCAATGAAGAGGGGGCCTAGATGGTAAGTGATAATTACCAATCTGTGTAATTATCCTTTCCTTCCTCAAAAAAAAAAACTTTTCCTCATTTTTCCGATCCAGTTTCTCCACTACCTGCATGATAAAGCCAGAGGTTGAGTAAAAAGAAGAATCTTACTGATAATTCCAGTTTCGCTAATGTCCATCACAAAATTGGGAAATAAACCATAAACTCCAAACTGATGCATCATGTGTCATACTTAAACTGTCCTCTATATACCAATTGCTAGCAAGAAGTTGAGTTGTTTATTCTAAACTGTACTATGTGATATTTGTTGCTCAGATGCAATAGAATCCGCACTCATGGCAGGACCAGTACCAGTAAATGGCCCACGATCCAACAATGCGCAAATAACTGAATTTCCAGTTGGGCCACATCTTATAGCTGAGACTTCTCATGTGGCTCAGCCGGATTATGGAAACAAAAATGCTGATAAACTGACTAAAGTCGATGAACTTCAAATCAAGTTTTTGCGGCTCATTCACAGGATCGGATTATCACCAGAGAACCCTGTAGTGTCACAGGTTTTATATAGGTTGCATCTTGGTAGCTTGATCGGTGCAGGTGAATCAGACATAAAGAGACCCGGTCTTAAGATAACTAAAGCTAGAGTACTAGCTGCAGAACAAGAAGCAGTTGGGCAGCCAAATCTGGATTTCTCCCTTAAAATTCTTGTTCTGGGAAGAACTGGAGTAGGAAAAAGTGCAACCATAAACTCAATTTTTGACCAGCCTAAGGCAGCTACTAGTGCATATCATCCAGCAACTGATCACATTCAGGAAGTTGTTGGGACAATCAAAGGAATTAAAGTTTCAGTGATTGACACACCTGGTTTTACAACTTCTAGCAACAGCCCACGTAAAAATAGAAAAGTTCTGTTTGCAGTCAGAGATTACATAAGAAAATCCCCACCAGATATTGTTCTATATTTTGAAAGGCTCGATGTTATCAACAAGCACTATAATGATTACCCATTGCTAAAGCTCATAACTGATGTTTTTGGATCGTCAATATGGTTAAACACTATTCTTGTCATGACTCATTCTTCCTCGCCTCTGCCTGAAGGCCCAGATGGTTATCCTGTCGACTTTGATGCTTTTGTACGTCGGAGCACATTTGTGGTTCACCATTATGTACGTCAAGCAGTTTCGAATGAGCAACTTGAAATTCCTGTTGTTTTAGTGGAGAACCATCTACTCTGCAGAAAGAACAGTAAAGGTGAAAAGGTATTACCAAATGGTCAGGCCTGGTTGCCACAGTTCTTACTGTTATGTATGGCAACCAAGGTTTTAAAGGATGCTAACGCCCTTCTAAATTTTCAGAAGAACTTTCAACTGACACCGAGCAGCAACAGGCCGCCTTCTTTTCCACATCTCCTCTCCTCAATTCTACGTCCCCGTTCTTTAGTTAATGTTGATTCCTTTGATGATGATGTGGATGAGGATTTGTACAATAACGAAGATGACTATGATCAACTACCTCCCATTCGTATATTGACAAAATCCCAGTTCCTGAAATTATCAAATACTCAGAGAAACGCTTACCTCGATGAATTATATTATCGTGAAACACTATATCTGAAGAAACAGTGGAAAGAAGAGCTTAAGAGGCGGAGAGAACATATGGATCCTGCTAATGATACATATGCAAATGCCTATGATTATGAAGATAATGCCTCCCAAGAGCCCATGCAGCAGTCAGATTTGGCTATCCCGTTAAGTTTTGCATCTGATTCTCCTGCTTACAGGTACCGCTGCCTATTAGGTAATGATCAGTGGTTAGTCAGACCAGTCTTAGATCCCCAAGGTTGGGATCAGGATGTTGGGTTCGATGGTATCAATTTGGAAGCATCTCATGAGCAAAGAAACTTCCGTGCCTCACTCGCTGGACAAATGAGCAAAGACAAAGAAGACTTGAGTCTCCAATCTGGTCTTGTGGCAAGGTACACAGATGAAAAAAACAGATCTTTGCTTGCACAGGTTGACATCCAAAGTGCTGGCAAAGATCTAGTATGCACCCTTCATAGTGATGCAGAATTCCACAACTTCAAGCGTAACATGACTAAAGGTGGTCTTTCTGTGACAAAATTCAATAACATGTATATCTTTGGGGGAAGGCTTGAAGATTCAATTTCAATTAATAGGAGGTGCAAGTTGATGGTGAACGCCGGACAAATCAGAGGTTGTGGTCGGATGGCATCTGGAGGAAGTTTAGAAGCTACCATATTGGGGAGAGACTATCCTGTCAGAGATGATAAGATGATTCTTGCCACATCCGTTATCTGTTTTGAGAAGGAGATGGTAGTAGGTGGGAGTCTCGTGTCGGACTTTCGAGTGGGTCGCCATTCAAAGATGTCAATTGGTGCCAATCTGAACAGCAGAACATTAGGCCAAATTAGTCTAAAAGCTACCACCACAGAGCATGTTGAGATAGCACTTATTGCCGTTATTTCTTTAATTCAGGGTTTGCTCCGCAGAAAAAAAGGACTAGATACTGTGGCTTGAATGCTGATGAATGATATTGATACTGATAATTCCAATCATTTTCTTGTTTACGAGAGACTAATTGTAGTGAACGTGGCCTGTGTACATATACTTTTTGAGCCAATCTGTTCGATTTTGAGGTGCAAAATAATGAATGACATCATATCATGTTGTTCGCCAACTTTGTCATGGATTACACAAGAGTTAGTGAATTCAGTGGGCAGATCCTTGTGTGAAATATTTTGTTCTAGATTTGCAGACCTGTCTGATAATTCAAATATCATTACGTGTGGAAAACATATCTTAAACATTTGTCATCCACAGGGATCACTATCAGGAAATTTTGTTCCGACACCAAGCACAGCAATTACAACGCCAAGCAGGCCAACAGAAACTCTCTACTGAAACAGGCTCGGCAACGTTAATGCTGTTTATTTTTTCTTTGCTCCAAACTGGGAACTATCAATTTCTTCCGACTCCCTTTAAATGAAAATAATATATTTTGTATCAGTTTTTCTTCTTGACCTTAGAATCCAATGTTGTTGATTTGTTTTACGTTTTCTTGTCTTAAATTACCTATTTAGTTAGATAGATATCATTGAAAAATCGAGTATCTCCAGCAGAACACTTTAAAGAGCCTTTTGTGAAAGCTCTGTTCGTTTTTTGTACATTAAAAAATGATTATTTTGAATTATTTTCTCGTTACTTACATAGGGATAATCGAGTGATCATGTTTTTTTTGTTTGATAAATTGAGGGCCTACCCTGTTATTATACTACGGGCAGAAAAATCACTATCCAACAACAATAATTGCAGTGCTCAAACATATTGAACGTTTGTATTCTGCAATGTTTGAGAAAGATCTCTACACACAATGATAAGCCAAACTTCAGCAAGAATCTTCTATTAATGAATCGTAGAGTATTCCACCGAAGCTGCACCATGTACACGAAAAGAAACCAATACAGGCTTCATTATTTAATTTTACCTCACGCAGGTATGGAGTTGTATCCAATGCCGCTAACACAGACCTGTTCACAATTGACACACCGCATGTCTTCTTTGTCAATTGTGTGTGATAATTTACACTCAGCATAAGCTCCGGGACTCAAAGAAATAGAGAAAAAAGATTGAAAACTAAAGATACAGGAACAAGCTATTTGACTTGACAGACTCTGAACTCAGGAAGCTCTAACGATTCAAGCTCAGATCTTGATTCGTTAATATCACAGCCCATTACCCCCTGATGGGGGCATATCAGAGGACTTGACATTCATAAACGATGAGAAAAGTAATCAACTGACATCCATCATGAATCCCTGAATATTGGCTGTGCAGCCCACCTAAGGTGCAGATTAATGTTGCCGGACTTCGCCCCTTCCAAAGGAAAGCTGTCTGTGAATTCCCCTTCTGTTATAGCCCTTGTTAGCGTCATGATGCATCTCCCCATGTAGTCCTAGCAGTCAAATTTGACAAATTAGAAACATCTACTGAATCAACATGACTAGTTGGTTAGGATAAATTTGGAATTGAACATGAACAAGTTCTCTGATGCCACTGAAAGAAACAAAATTTGAATTTATTACTTTCCAAATCCTTACAAAGAGCTATTGGAGATATCTAGGAGGTTATTCATAAATTTAAATCTTATTTTTGTTACTTTCTTAGAGGAAAGCAGTTTTACCCATGAAATGCAAAGAAGAAACCAAATAAATCGCAGAATGAGAAAGTAAAAAATATTCAATTTCAGATAGTCTGGGGTATCTACCTTTATGATAAACTAACAAATTTCAGACTAACCTTTCCAAACGTATCATGATCCCAAACCTCCAAAATAAGCATATCATGCAGGCCATCTTCCACAACAAAGTCAAAAGTCTGGTTCCAGGTAGGGTTTAGACTTTCGTTTACTACCTGTATAGGTCCAAATTTCATTACATTTTCAAGAAGAATATGTTCTCGATATTCACAAAGAAAGTCATATTACCCTTGTTTTGTTCTTTGTTCCTGTTTTCTTCATGCTAAGTACAACGTATGGGTCTGCCTTTCCCATAACATCCATTGCAGGCAAGTCTTCTGCAGAGAGAACTGTAACAGAAAGAACTCCTCTGACAATTACATCTTTTTTCCTGCTAGTTGTGGATAAGTCCAGGTTATTAGAATCCATCACATTTGTCCCAACCTTGAGAGCTTTTTCCAAGGAAGTCATTGAGAACTTCTGATTGGAAAAAGGATTAGAAAACTCATTCTCCCTGCCGTAAGGAACATATAGAAGCTCTATGTGTACCTGATGAGATGAAAAGATGAATTTTCACATTATGAGAACCAATTAGCAACAGATTCACTATCGTGTACTCACAGAAAAAGAGAAGAAAATAATATCTCAATGTGGAAATTCATCTTCAATTTTTTTATGAATATAAAGGTGAAAAGCATTCTGACTTCCAAATTCCCGACATCAAGCATGAAGTATACAAATGTAATAAAGAAATGAGGTTGTAAACTGAGCACAAAATGGATGAAGAATTACTGAAACTGTCATCTGCCATTCGTTTTAAAATTTTGGAGTTTTGTGGTGATTTGAACTAATATTCAAACAACCTTCTTAACCAAACTATGAAATACCATTTCCTATTTTATCATCAATGCAATTTTGGTCCTGGTATTGTTTCCTCTAATCTAGGCAAGGAAATGATACTTTTAAACAACTTTTTCAAAAAGTAAGCCTTCTTTAGAACTAAATAACACATAAAAGATGCAGGTCACAAATTAAAAACTTTCATTAACCTTATTCGGATATTGATGCTATATGTGCATAAACACACATAAATCTAGACTGTAAATATGAGTTTAAATAGTCCCTGAAGTTTGAACATTGAAACGTCCTATCAGCGGAAAGGGCAGATGAAATGTTTCTCAAAACTTACTTACAAGCAAAGAACTTACATAATATAACTAGATCTTTTGAATCTAGTTGAAGTGCAAGACATATGTCTATTATTCCCCACACGTTCGATGACATAAATTGCAATAAGAATGCAACAGGAAGCTTAGAGAAAGCAAAGAGCTCACCTGTCCACGTTCTTTCTTGTCTCTTTGTATTTCTAAATCTTTAACCAGATTCAACCAAACATCCTTCACTTTCCCTGGCTGAAGATCCTTTAACCTTACCTGAGCACAACCAATAAGTTCAGCTGCCTGGAGCCCTTCGTCATCATAAATCTTCAGTGTCAGAAGCTGAGTAGATAGATCGTCAACTATGAACTCATAGTGTTCATTCCAGATAGGATTTAAATCATTGTTCTGCACCAAACAAAATATTAGGTTCAAATAAAAACAGCACAATGTGAAAAAGCAAGGATATGCCAACAGACTTACAATAGTTTTGCTAGTCTTCATTCTGTCACGTAATGGTCGTATGTACACTACAGCAAAGGGATCAGACTTCCCTATAATGTCTTTATTTGTCAAATCTTTTGCTTGCACAAGCTTGACTTCCAATATGCCAACAGGTTTCAGTTCCAGGTCACTAAACAAAAAATATGTTATTACATCGTTGCATAACAGAAACAATTTTGGAGTGCAAAATGATTACCTGTAATCCCCAGGTATAATTGGAACAACCTTCCTTACAGGCCACATTATGGAGTCCTCAATTGCATCACGAATTGTTCCCTAAGTACATAGAATAATTATCACTAAGACCACATGTGTTATTTTAAAAGAAAAGTTAGCAAGCTTTGTTCAGAGATTGCTGAACCTCAATAGCATCAGAAATTCCTGGAATAGATGAAACCTCACCACCCACGACCTTGAGTTTAAAATCAAGCTTTTTCTACAATTCAAATCATATTGATAGATGGCATTACTGAGATAACATGAAATGATTACCAACATAACATGGTATACATTGAGCATGTTTCACCTTCTCTCTTAAGGAATAAGAAACAGCTCCAAAACATGGAAACTCATCTACCAGTGGTTTAAAGACCAAGCGGAATACTCCAGTGAAGGCAATGTTTTTCACCTATTTCAAAAAAATGTTGGTAAAGATTCCTGCTATTTGAATGATATCATTTATATGATTTCTCTTCCTATAGGTGCACTGTTTTAATATCTTACAAACAAGAGAAGGAATTGTGCGTGAATACCTGTATAGGTAGTGCCACCCCCACTGCTGTACGGATATCAAGTACAATGTTTGGATTACCATCCCACTGCATTTCTAACTCCATGGTAATCCCTGAGGTATCATCCTCAATGATAGAAACACCTAAAAGACAGTAAAGCAACTGTAGCCACAATTTCAACAAGCAAAAAAATTGGCTAAAGGAATGTCTGTGTCTAATTAGAAAGACCATTATCTCGATTTGTAAGAGTTTAATTACTTCTAAGGCTATCAGGAATCTCAGATCCCTCATGTTGTATGTCAATTTTACAGAAGAAGCATGTATGAGGTCAAAAGAAAAGATCCCATCTAATTTATCTAATTGTGATTGCTCAGAAAAACTCCGCCTATGTTTATAACCGGTCCCAAGCCCGGATAAAGGAGGAGGGTTGTGTTAGGCCTCGACAGCCAACGTAAAACCTCGTCGAATCTCATGAACATAGATCAACGAGCGCAATGGCGTCGTATGATCCATGTAGCCGACCCCACCTAGTG
>LTAE01002805.1:0-30671 GCA_001647135.1 Pontederia paniculata | reverse complement strand
AATAAAATATTTATAAAAATAAATTTTAAATGAATCAAAATCTAAAATTTGGTCCGAAGAACAAAATCTACAGATTTTCAGATTTTTCATTTTTGCACCTTCATTTAACCTAACTAGATCTTCTCCTAAAATTTATTAAAAATCACATTTAGAATACTTGAAGATATAGGTACAATTACCGGGACTTTATTTTTCTCAATTTTAATATTTTTGAAAATCATATTTCCATGTCTTAGACGAAACTTGGTCACCTTCAGTGCTCCAACTATTAAGGTTTAAGCTTTTACCTTAATTCTATTATCATAAAATCATATTAATCATATAATATGACCTGAACACATGAAATATTATATGTATTTAGTCATGGATATTACAACTTTCTTCTTCCTTTTTTTATGATTCGACTTGTTTTCCTCATTTTGCAAGATTTGGGCATTCATTTTTGTAGTGTCCAGGTTTCTTGCATTTTAAACATGGGATCTGAATTTTGTGTGGAGTAGATGATCTTCTCTTTGACCAGTTGTCATTCTTCTTGTTCTTCACAAATCTCAAGTATTTATCCAGTTTCTTAGCATAGATGGCAACCTTTCTTTCATCAATCTCATCTTCCTCTTAACTTGAGTCTCTCTCTCTCTCTCTCTCTCTCTCTCTCTCTCTCTCTCTTCTTCTTCTACTTTGCTATTTAGCGCTAGAGTCCTCTTTTATTTGTATTTGCTTCTCCTTGATCTTCCTTCATGCTCATTTCATAAGCCAAGAGAGATCTAATAAGGTGTTGAAATCTAGTCTATTTAAGTTTTGCTCCTCCATAATTGTTCGCTTTGTATGCCATTTTCAAGAGAAGGACCTGAGAAACTTTTTAACTTTTTGAGCATTAGTTCTTGGCTTGTCCAAAGAGGTTAAGCCATTCACAATGTCACTAAAGCGTACAACCATATCATTCACCTATTCATCAATTTTTTATTTTAAATGCATCATATTGGTTGTTCAAAATATTAAGCCTGAATTCTTTTACTTTATCAGTACCTTCATGCGTAATGATGAGTTTCATTCAAATATCTTTTGATGTGGGACAAGTACAAATGCGATTAAACTTAGTGGGCATCTAAAGCACAATAAAATACATTTTTATCTTTCCAATCTAATTTGTAATTATATTTTTCTCCATCTGTAAATTCGTTTAGTAAGTTTTCAACATTAACTTCATTCACAGTTTTCATATGTTTGGTAAAACTATTTTCAACTATATCCCAAATATCATTGCCAATAGAGCAAATATAAACTTGCATATGAATCTTCCAATAAGAGAAATTTGAAGAGCTAAAAATAGATGAGTGAGTGGTTGACTGACCTTCGCCAAGAGTGAACTCTGTGGATGCCATACTCTTAGATTGTTTGATCTTGAATTAGAGTAACCTAGCTTTGATACCAATTGTTGGATTGAAAGGCATCAGGGGGGGTTGAATTGGTGTTTTTAAATCTTTAACTAAGCAATTTCGATAAATATCTCAATTGAAATCTTAGAACACAACAATCATGCAATATCACAAATGATTAAAGAGAAAAGTAATGTGCTCAAACGAAGAGACACGGTCATTTGTTGACAAGGTTCGACTTAACTCCTTGGCCTACGTCCTTGTTCGATTTATCTATGGTGAGAACCTTGGAGATCTACTAAAACCACCTTCTGGATAAATTCGGGCAAAGGTAACCTAATTACACCTCAACAACCTTTTCTCCACTCGAGAAGTAAGGCACCTCTCTTCACTTGGAGTTTCCAGCATACAAAAATATTTTTCTCTCGTTTACAATGAAGCTCTCACAATGCTAGAGAGAGAAGATGTTACAAATTGATGATTGCTCTATGATGCGGTTTGCTCAAGGATAGATTGCTTGTTTTGTCTTTAGTAGCAAGAGTCTTCTTTTATATCTTCATTTTCCATTCTAGTGGTTTTTGTTTTCAAACTTGTCCTTCCAGCATTGCATTTCAAATTAACACACCTATTTTAGTTTCTTGATATAGATTTGGGCGACTGGTTCTATGTTTCGAGCTACTGGTTCTATATTTTGGGTGATCGGTTTTGTGATGCAAAATAACTGATCTTCTCGACATGATTTTCGGATGATCGATTCTCTATTTCGGTCGTCCAAAACTATGGTGATAAAAGGCTGATCATTTCGGCATGATTTTCGGGCAACTGATTCTCTATTTCGATTGTCCGAAACTGTGGTGACAAAAGGCTGATCATTTTACATGATTTTCAATTGACCATTTTGAGTTTCGTTCGACTGAAATTGCTTCAACATGTTGGGAATTCTTTGGGGGAGTTTCGGTCGATCAAAACTTACTTTCGGATGACCGCTTTGATACTTTCACTAGGCATATTTCCATAGTATCATTTAGGTTGTCTGTTTTTTCAAATTGATTAATCGAATTGAGTTGCATGCTAACTTTTTATGGTTATTTCAGACTTTATCATCTCTTACTCTTAAAAAATATTAGTACCAATATATCCATTAAGTTTATGACAATCAAAATCATTGAGGGTTATGTTCTTAATCAATAGTTTTCTCATTCATTCTTCGGGCTTCAATTGCCCTTGCTTTCTTCTCCTTGAGTTCTGCATTGTTGATCTTCTTCACATTCTCTTGAAGGAAGGCTTTTGCATCAACTTAGATGAGAGAGAAGAAAAGAAAAAAATTAAAGAGGAGAGAATTGTGTTCTTTGACGGTTAGAGTTTGAGAAAATTAATAAGTTGAGAGTATTTTTTTCTCATTCTAAAGGCTTATTTATAAAGAAGTTCTAGAACTTCTCCAAGTTTAAACTAACTCAAATTATATAATTGGGGATCTAATTAATAAAATATCATTATTTATGTATTTATGTTTTAAATAAATTCATATTGGGGTACATGTGAACCGGATGTTAAAACAATACGTTTGGCTTTACCGTTTTTATATGTTTTCCTAGTTCTTCACGTGATACTCGGGTTTGTAATAATATAGGGTTGGATGCGCCGAGCAAGTGGAGTTATGCGAACAGAAAGCATTTTCATTGTTCACAATTCAAGAATATTTTTGCTTTTATGTTTATCATAAATACATTTTGACTCAAATTATAAATTTTCATTAAAAAGTACTATTACGCAACGTATTTATGTATGATTTGCACAAATACATTTCTCAATATGTCAATTCAAATTATGAAGTAATATTTTTTAAAAAAATGTAGGCTACTTTATGTGAAACTATTGCTTGGCATAGGGTGTGTCGTGTATGCTACTTTTTTTCAATAATAATAATAATAATAATAATAATAATAATAATAATAATAATAATAATAATAATTTATTATCACAAGTGGAGATTATGCTGTAAGCATCTTTATGTATATTGCAGATCAAATAGTAATATAACGCATCCACGAGATATACACCAGTAAGTTCTCATAATAAGAATTTATTACTACTAGTGGAGATTAAGTATATTTTTTCCAGTCATCCAAAAAGCTCAAGTACAGGAGGGGATGGGAATATTATAAGCAAGCACAGGAACCACAGCCTTGCGGAAAATCTCAAAGTTCGAAAGCATTGCTATTGATAGAGAGAAAAAAATAATGTGACAAAATTTGTAATATATATGTTTTTTTTCCTCGGAAAAATTAGTACAAGTTTTTGTACATCGAAATTAAATATGGAAGAAATATCGTTAAATAAAAAAAAAGAAATAATAAACGGAGATCGAATTGTCATAAAAAGAAAAAACACGTGTTTTGACTTTTTTAATGTACAATGAACCATAAATTGGGGAGTAGGACTGAATTTACAAAATATTAATTACTAATATAAAATTTGCTTTGGATAAAATGTGTTTATTGTTGGTGTGTATTAAGTCGTCGTAACTCGTAAGCCTACAACATGGAATTAATGGCACAACTCCTGCCATGTACATGTGAATGAGATTCTTGGATCTAAAGGGCGATAAATTATATGATGTACCAACAATGGCATTATCTACTTATTCGCGACGAAAATCTCGTAAACTTTCTCTGAGATCTCTTCCCTGCACTGCTCCCATGGCCTCCTCCTCCTCGTTTCCTCTCTGCCGACGCCAACGGCTGCGGCCTTCTCTCCTACTCGCAGTCGCCGCCCTCCTCTTCCTGCGCGTGCACGAGGCCGCCGCCTGCTACACCTCAATCTTCAGCTTCGGCGACTCGCTCGACGACACGGGAAACTTCGGGGACGACTCTTGGCATATCCCCTACGGAGAGACCTACTTTCATCACCCTGCCGGCCGCTTCTCCGACGGCCGCATCATAAATGACTTCATGGGTACGTATATCGTCGTCCGCTCCGGTCAATCCCATCCCTTAGGAAGTGATCAGTGGCTATGCGAGTGCTGACGTACATACATATGCACATGTTATAAATGCGCAGCACAGGCGATGGGATTGCCGTTCTTGCAGCCGTATCTCCTCCGGAGCGGCGACCACGATGTACGGAGCTTTCGGCGCGGTTCGTGCTTCGCGGTGGCCGGCGCCACCGCACTGGACAACAGCTTCTTCAGCTCGAGGGGGATCGACGTGAATTGGACCAACTACTCGTTGAGTGTTCAGCTCGGATGGTTCAAGGAGTTGATCCCAACTCTGTGCACATCTGCTTCAGGTACCGGATCTAGCTTTCTGACGAGTGTTAAAACACGATTTTCCTCTGTTGTGGGCTTGTAGCTGCATATGCATTTGAGTCGTTCTTATTATTTTTTTAATTTTTTCTGTTATAAAATAGGAGTTTTTTTCTCCGGGAAGATAAAGAAAGAAATTAAGATAAGTAAGAGGAATGAATTTATAGGTTTCAATAAAAAAATCTTCTTTCTCCATTTTTTGTTTCTTATAACACAAAATTCTAGCTACATCTCTTCTCGTATTATTGAGATTGTTGTATGCTACCACACTACAAGAAAGGAGACCTTCGGTAACGTTTAATAACAGTTATTAAAAGTCTTTTAAACGTTACGATAAACTATTTGTAACATTTTATAAACGTTACCTACGAATGTTACTAGATGTGTGTTACAAAAGGTATTTGTAATGTTTATATTTTAAAAATAACCAAAAAATAAAAACGTTACAAATAATTATTTGTAACATTTAAACGTTACCAAATGATAAATATTGGCAACGTTTAAACATCACCAAAGATATTCCTTTGTGACGTTTAAATGTCACCAATAAACAATAGTTGGTGACACTTAAACATTACAACAAGTAGTTTTTTGTGACATTTAAACATTACCAATGGATAATTTTTAGTGATGCATAAACATCACCAACGGAAAAAAAAATAGGGTAATTTTTAAATGCAATAAAACAAGAATTATGGTAACGTTTAAATTTCATATTTGCATTATCATACAAGTATTTATGTCAAATGCACAACATCAACACAACAAATTTAGTTGACATCAACAATTTCAACTACATATTTAAGTACAATTTGGTAATCAAGTATTAAAGCATTTAAGTCAAATGCACAACTTCAACACAAAACTCACATAAAGAAGTAATTAAAGCATTCAAGTTGATCCCTTCAGAAACAGAATTTCCAGCATATCGTGCTACATCAATTATAGTGCTAAGAATAGAATTAATCTCAAATCCAACTCCAAACAGGAAGAGAGCTTCCATGTAGTTCATCTCCTTCAAGTTGATCCCTCCAACCTTAGCAAAATATGCATTGTTGTAATGCCTGCAGAACAGAAACAACATTCAGTCATCACGTCATCAAAAGTTAACCACAACAAATTGATAGTTGTGGTTGCTGTTTAGAGGCAAAAAGGAGCTTTTTCCAAAGGTAAGAATTGGTGTTAGTATGCTAGTTTTGAGCTTAGTCTTACTTTCCAACTTACTTAAAAGGGCTCATTTACTCATCTCATAATGAAATACACTTTTAAAATGTCATGACTTTGGCTCTCAAATGAAAGATGTTGTGGATTCACAATTCACATCCTGTTATTATTTAGTTCTTGTGGTTTTTCACATTTTGCCTTATGGAATCATTAGTGTTATCATGCGAAGCAACATCAATTATTGTCCAATTAGATAAGAAGATGTTCACCTTGTGGTATATATTGGATTACTTGCTGGTCATGTCCTGTGATTAATGCACCATCAAATGAACTTTAGACCCTTGTAGGTTCTCTCTTTCACATGTATGGAAATATTTTTCAGCAGCATTCCCCAAGATTTCCTGAAACTCTCCATTTCATTGATATCATCTTATCCATATCATGTCTTGGTTCCTACTGCATAAACTATCTAATACACGTTTGTGTTTTATGTAGTGTAATTGAACAATGTTATCCATATGCATATCCTTTCCTCCTTGGAGGAAAGAATCATTCTTTCGTTTCTAATCTAACTCTATAACATCTGAAAATCGTCTTGATTCGCTTGGGCAGAAACTAAATGGTGGGCGAGTTTTGAGAATCAAGGAACATTGATGAAAGAATTGGTTCAATAGGCAATAAACTTGTGATCCCTCCAACACACAGTTCCTTTAAGGAAAATGAGAAATATGAAATAATGCAAAGATGCAGCTAGTCTATCTCCAAACGACCAGCATATTTTCATTTTGTAACAAGGTCTGAAGTTTCTTTTCCTAATATAAGAATCAACAAGTTGAGATCAAGAAGAACAACAATAATAGGTTTTTAAGAGAATAATAATAATCCTAGTTGCATGCTTCATACAAATCATGTTTTTTTTATAAAAAAATAAATATCAAGTGAACTTTTACCTCAGACAAATTCTTTTATGTGACTGTTGAATGGTTTCAAGAAAACATAAGCAACCATCTTTGCTATTCGGTGTTTGACGAACTTTGATCATCTTCGACATATGTCGGAAATGACGGGGGAACATACTCTGTCTTTGGTATTTGAGAGGAACTCCCATGGTTTCCAATAAGTTGTTGGACCATTCGTCTAAGCTGTAAACAAAATGAGGAAAACATAAATATACTATTACAAGTTATATAAGTTTACATAACAACAAAAAAATCTAAAGAAATGATCAAGTCACACTATATCATGCTTAAAATAAAAAAATAATATTGGTTTGTAAATAAGTAAATAATGCCTAAACAGACCTCATTTATTTCATTTTGTTGTATTTCAAATTTTGTTTCATACGCTTCAATCTTTTTTTGTTGCATTTCCATCTTTGCATGTATTTGAACTTGAGATCCCAATGCCTCTTCAAATTGGGCTTCAGTAATTCGTCAACGGGAAGATTTTCCGATAGATGGTGGTCCATACCCTTATCCAGGATGATAATCTGATCTAGATGCAGCACCCATAAATTTATCTACAATATCACTAGAAGACAATGGTGTCTCGGATGATTGTGATTCATGACGCATTTGAAACATCTTATCCTATTAAGAAAAAACAAACATGCTATTAAATTACTCTTCAATGCCTAATTAATGTGCATTATATACTTATGAAATTAACTCACATAAGTATCAGCAGACTCTTGATTGACCCAACCACCGGTACCATCTGGTTTAGGATTGCAAAAATGAGTTTCCTTGAAAAATTCTATCTCATCGGGCACTTGTTTAAATGTTTGCATCTAAGAAAATATACCATATAAATATTTGTTATTTACATAAAAATGAGAGATAATACAATTTACTTACATATTCATTTCTTCGACTCTGAAAAGATTTTGAACCAGCCCTCTGTGGATATTTTACGCTCATGCGTGCATCCTTTGCCTTCATCACTTTGGTTCTCTGTAATTTAATTCATGTCACCACTTCATATTTTGAATCACTTACATTAAAAGGATGAAACTAGTTACTTACATCCTGAGTTGGTAAAGCTGATGATAAGATTGTCTTCTCTTCGTCAATCTCTTGTTGTCATTTTTCAGTTATTTTTTTCCAATCAACATTGTCAGAACCAGCAGGACGAGCACGATCCCCATCTTTCTTCCATTTGCTTTTAACTTCGGCTCGATGCTTCTTGTGAAGAAGACTCATCAATTTATCGGCAGCTCGAAATTTGATCGGATCATTCATAACATCATCTAAATTGAGACGATTTTGTAAATAAAATTACATCATAAAAAAATTAATCAAATGCATAATAGAAAAATTAATTAAGAAAATGGTACTAACTTGTACACGTTCCCAAGCACGTCTCTTTTCTTCAAATGGGAAGGTCCTCCAATCACCATCCATATACAATGGGAGCATATCTCTACAAGCTTTGCCTATCTCCAAAGCCATCTTTGATGATTGATTTGTTGTTAAAGGACGACCTCCAATTGTAGAGACTCAACCACCAACTTTTCTCCGTGTTGTCTATAATACTTATCAAGTAAGTGACCTTGGTAAGGCCCCCTTTTCTTAGAGCGAGAGGAAGTTGACTCAGCTACTGCACATGGAAGAAATTATTACGTAAATACATATTTAGTTGATAAAAAACATTATTATTTCGCTACTAACCTGAAGATGTAGCAGCCACTAAATGATCTTCACATGTACCATCAACTATATGTATCTTTTCAGGAACTTGTTTAGAGTAATCAAAAGACTGTAGAGAAGAAGATACATCATGTTCGTTAGGTCGGTTGTTTTGAAATGTCCTTCCACCCCTTCGTTGCAAGCCTTTCATTCCTCCAACCATAATGGATGCAAAACCTATTTGTTTAAATCCCCTGCATACACTTGAAATGGTCATATACAAAAAATAAAATTGGATCTAAGTTCAATTAAGATAACTGAACAAACACTAAAAAGAACAAGATGACTTGAAATATCTCATTCTCTAGCAGCTTACAAGCACACACACGACTGCCATGTGAAAAAGCAAGTCTCTTTACATACTAAACAATCTATGTGCTTGCCACTAAGGCTGCAGAAAATATGAGTGATCCAAGAAAATAAGGGCCAATTGTTATCTCATGACCTCGAACCTGCAAGATATCTATATAATTACTGCCATATAAAAAAGCAAGTCTCTTTACATACTAAACAATCTATGTGCTTGCCTCTGAGGTTGCAGAAAATATGAGTGAACCCAGGAAAACATGCATGAGCAATACCTTTTGTGATGGTTTAATTTGGATCCAAGGATAACTGGGCAACAAGTCCAACTTCAGAAGCTTGTTTCAGACTAGCTGTTGACACAACACTTGCAAGAAACTTCAAATAGTTGAAATCAGCTTTTGCATCTAACAGAAGGATAATGAAAAAAAAACTGGATCAGTGACATGACATGCATAACCTTTTCTACTTATGCTCAAAAGTGCAAAAATCCATCGATAATTAAGAGTAAATGATAAATCTAGATGCAACACTTTTTGCACAGGATGATTTAACTAGGAATGAGTGTCAAAAGTTCTAGTAGATGATAAAATAAAGTTCAAAGCTAAGAATAATTAATTAAAGTACCATTCAATTCAGAATTTTGTTTCATCTTCTCCATTATTTAGTCTCCATCACTACTATCATAATTTACAAGTGTTTCATCTTCTCCATTATTTTCATTCTCTTCATCATCACATTGGATGCCAATATCAAGTTGTGCCTGATTAGAAGCTTCAAGTATCCTTTCCACAACTTCTCTAGAAATTATCTCAGGATGCACATCTGTTCTCAATAATGAGTCTATATCATCTTCAACTATTGCAAACTCTATAGTTTCATTTATCCCATCTTGCTCAAATAATCCCTCCATGTTGTCATCTGCTAGTTGAGCCTCAACATCAGTAAACAAAGACACATTACTGTTAAGAGAGCTCAAATCATATATATGACGATGTTGAAAATGTTGCACTACACGCCAATCGCAGCCTAACTTCGTATCATGTAGGTAATATATCTGCTTTACTTGTGATGCTAACACATAAGGGTCATTTTCATACCAAGTATGAGTAACTTTAATACTTTTCAACCCATCAATCTCCTTTACATTATGACGTCGTTTGTCAGTGTCCCACCACTTACACTTAAATAAGAATATGCGTTTATTTCGAACATATGTGAACTCAAATATATCAATTAGAACACCATAAAAATCCATCGATAATTCAGAGCCTCCTTGATTTCCTTGTACGAGAACTCCACTATTTTGGGTCTTTTTCCTACTATCAAATTTTGATGTGTGAAATCGAATACCATTATAGATCAGCTTATTGTATCTTTTGCAACATGATTCCGGTCCGAGTGACAATGCATATAAAGCACTTATAACAGGGTCGGTGCTCGCATATGATGTGCTCATCTGCTTCATCACAAAATATATGATAATATTAGCATTTTCATTCTTAAAAAAATATCAACCTTTTCTTTTGACAAAATCTAATTTTACCTTCTTCGCAAACCAACATCCAAATTCATTTTTGTGTCGTTGCTCGATGTCCACATGATGTTGAGCTTTCAAAATTCTTATATGTTCACTGCAAATATCTCAAGTTGTAAGTATAGACTAATTGTAGTTGTACCACAAAATCCAAAGGTAACTAATTTTCACTTACTCTAAATAAGGAAGAACCTCATGACAATTATTTAATATATACCACTTTGCTATCTCAATCTCTTCCTCTAATCTAACATAAGTGGGGGATGAAATAAAATCAACTCTATTCTTAAAAACACCCACTCCTCCATCTTCCATGGAATCAAAATTTCTCTCGGAGCGATTAAACGATGTCTCAATGCCATGTAAATGAAGGGAACACCATGTTAGACATTCGTGTACAACATAAGCTTCTGCAATGGATCCTTCTGGATGTGCTTTATTTCTAACAAACTTCTTCAATGAACCCAAGAATCTACATTCAAAATATGTTATTAGTCATCGACTAAATTGCAACAATGACATTTCTAACAAAATCTCTAGTTACATACCTCTCTATGGGATACATCCAACGATACACAACAGGACCGGCCATTAATGCCTCATGAGGCAAATGAATAGCTAAATGTACCATTACGTCAAAAAAAGGCTGGAGGGAAGATTTGCTCTAGCTTGCATAAGATAATGATTATATCTCTTTGCATTTTTTGTACCTCTTCTATGTTCAAAATTCGCCTACATAGTCGTTCAAAAAAGGATCCCAACTCAATTATTGTAGAGGCAACATCCTTAGGCAACATGCCCCGAATGCCAACAGGTAACAACCTTTGAAGCATGATGTGACAGTCATGACTCTTCATACCGAAAAGATTTGAATTGACATCATTAACACATCTACCTATATGTGATGCATAACCATCTGGTAACCTAACACCCTTTAAAAATTGGCAAAATACTTTTCTCTCATTGGGACATAGTGCATAACTAGCACATGGCTTTGTATACTTACCATCATGATGCTTTACCAAATGCAGATCCTTCCTAATACCTAACTCTTCTAAATCAAGTCTTGCCTTTAGTGTGTCCTTCGTCTTACCCTCAAGTTGCAATATAGTTCAAAAGAGATTTTCACAAATATTTTTCTCAATGTGCATGACATCCAAGTTATGCCTCAACTTTTGCTTTGGCCAATAAGGCAATTTGAAAAAAAATGACTTTTTGGTCCAATTAAGCTGCTCTGCACTACGAGGTCTTCTAGCATTGTTTGGATGCTTACCCATGCAAACATCCTCTACATGACTCAACTGATGCAGGATTTCTTCTTCGGAATATATTATTGGAGCTTCACGATAGTCATGATCTCCATCAAACTCTAAGTTGCGCCGCCATCGATGATTAATTGGAAGCCACATCCGATGTCCAAAATAACCAATTTTGTTCTTGAGTTTCAATGATGGTGTTTGATCTTGGCATGTGGGACAAGCATGGTATCCTTTGGTGCTCCAACTATAAAAGTTAACAAGTTATTCCGGAAACAAAAGTTAATAAGTTATTTTGATCATGCTTCCAATTACATAATAACAATATTAAGCTCAGTGTGGAACAAATTCAAGCCTTGGCTGGTAAATATGAATAATATATATTAAGAAATACTTCTTCAATCAGCATATAAAAGATTCCAATTGACTTTAGTTCATTTCATCACGATTCTAGATGGTGTTTGGATGTCTAGCACGACTTAGATTAATCTGAGAGACACTGAAAGATGGAAACCTGTGCCAGTGAGATTGCATCTTTGGCTCCCTGGATCAATTGTTGTACCTAAAGCAATAGAAAGAGTAACAAGAAATTAGAAACATAAGAATTCATAAGTGTCAATCCCCCCCTCCCCATCTGGAGAAAGTCTAAAACCTGACGCATTCATTCTCATGAACAACTTTCATGCACAGAACCCGAATATCAATCATTTTCAGAAATATCTCAAATATCTCAAATTTCATTAAAAATTTCAAGCAAAGTCGAAGGCGAAGGTGTTGCCTGATGAACTACGCGGCGCAGATTTGGGCAGCGTGGGCGATAGTCGGGCGAAGGCGGCGATGGCGTCGGAGGCGAAGGCGAAGGTATTCTCGACGATGTTCTCGATGACGAAGGCGAAGTCGAGGCGGCGATGGCATCGGTTCAGTTCGGCGGACGGGCACTCCGGTGAGAGGAAAAGAAGGAGGAGAGGAAGAGTGATGGAGATTTGGGCAAAACCAAAAAAACGGAGAGGAAGAGTGAGGGCATCGGTTCAGATCCAAATTGTAAAAAGTTCAATTGTCTTTAAAGTTCGTAGCGGTTGTTACATTACGAATTCATTTAATCTTCAGTTACGTTTTAAACGTTATAAAATATATCATAGTTATTCTGCATAATAAATGTTACCAAACTAAAAAAATTAGTTATGTTTAATTAATATAACTAATTATGATGATATTTAGTGACACATGTATTTTTAGCAAACGTCACTTCAGATTAAATTTCTTGTAGTGCCAGTATATTTCCCTATTTCCATTAACTTGAGAAGTTTCTTCTTTTACGGGCAAACGTGAATTGAAAAGTTTAATCTTTTGGACAAATTATTGGTGAAAACAACAACAATCGTGTTTAGTGTTTCTTTTTTTTATGTATATAATTATTTTGGAGGGGGCATGACGTGTCCAACTATATACTATTTAAGGTATAGGATATTCTTGCTTTGACCGTGCTGGTATGGTAACTTGACTGACGATTAAATCAGTTTGAACTAAACTTTATTAAAATAATATTATTTATAGTAATTTTATATATATGGTGTTATAATATGTCATCTGATTAGAAAGGATGCCGAGATAGGATGCTCATTTACTAAGATATGATTTGTATCATTATGTTTTTATAGCAGCTTGTTTATCTTCCGTAACCATTATGTATGATTTGATGATATCATATCAATTCACCTTCAGTATATAAATAGAGCCAATAATGACCTCTTCAACAACCTCTATTGAGAATTTCTTGTTTTATTTATTGAGTAGTCCAAGTTCTTCTCCTTTTCTTCCTTGAGTGAGTCAGATGCCTCATTTTCATTCGTTGAAATTGATACCCTTACACAAAAGCTTCAGTCATGAAGGCTTTGTTACTGGCATTATTCAATTGACATCTCCTGCCACTCTTGATTGGCTCCACCATGGCCAACTTCCAAATGAGTTGGATTCTTGCTTCCCTTTCCGTGGATGTTCTTCCTCTGACCATTGGATTAAACTCCTCCTTTGAAGTCTAGAGTGCTTTGAAGCAAGCATTTGCAGGTCCTTCTCACGCTCCGATGCATCAACTCACTATGCAGTTGAAAAGTTTCAAGAATTGTGACGATTTGATCTCGTCTTTCCTTTGTCAAGCCAAATATATGATGAATGAACTTCCCCCTCGTGGTTATCCTTTGTCCATCTCTGGCTTTATAAGTTTTAGAAGGACTTTAGAATGATATTTCTAAATACCTCGCAGCGAAAATATAAGTTCTTCCACGTTCAACTATCATCGTGTTTGTATTATTTTCGGGATCTTGATCATAAGATAAAGATGACCACGTATTCACAATCCAAATACTTCAGAACTCCAGTAGAATTCAGTAGCCTATCAGACCTGTTACAAGATTAGAACACACCCATAAATGACTAAACATCTCCATATATAGAGATGGGTTATTTCGGTTTTTGGAAGTTCCAAACACCACTTCATTTGTGGTTATATTAACCATCCATCCATGGGCTTTGGTGGTTATGTTAACCATCCATCAATGATCCCATCATGGGCAGTTAATTCCATGTCCAACAGGCTTTGATGCCATAGTTTTTTCAATCTTTTTTCCTAATTACAATGTCATAGAGGCATCTCTTGAGGCAGAAACAACTCCAATTTCATATCGTGAACTGCATAGCTTGTTAAAGACATGAAACAACTTTTACGTCAACATGATCCTCAAGAATCACTGGTCCCTCCTCAATCAAATTATGCATCTCCTAAGACCATGTCTCTAGATGAAGCCAAACTATTTGGATGCTATAATGGGCATGGTCGTGGATGATGGACACTTGCCCTTCGACGAGACTCATGCCATATATGTGATGTTCAAGGCCACATGCCCAATAAGTGTTGGTGTCATCATCTTGCTTCCTATTCTAATCTATCGTAGGCTTCTCCTTAATTCTTGCTCAAGCATACAATGCACGTCTCTCTTATTTTCCCTTAAAACTTCAACAACTACAAGCACCTACACAAAGTGGATACTCGATATGAATGACACATCATGTGACTACAAATGCAAATTCCCTTCATGCTTCGAGTGCTTATATGAGGACTAACCAATTGCGTTAAATTGGTTCTACTCTCCTTTATTTTCCTTAGAACATCTTTCACCATACTAATGCTTTGCATGCTTCCTACATTTCTAATTCTCTTTTGTTTGTTAGTTGTTTCACCTATGACAACACATGCTATTTTGAACTTAATTTGTATAGTTTTATTTTAAAGGACCACTACATTCACCAAGTTCTCCTTCAAGGAACCATTATATAGCCTATATCGCTTTCCCTCGTTCATTCCTCCTCAAATTACAATGCAACTCTATATACAAATTTCGGTTGGCATCAACATTTGGGTCATCCATCTGTGCTAATAGTTTGGCGAGTCTTGAAACAACATCACCTTCCATCATCATCTAGTATAAGGGTCCCATGTGATTCTTGTCTACTTAAAAGATCCATTCGTCAACCACTTAAGCCAACATCTTCTGATAGTACTTCTCCTTTAGAATTAATATTTATTGATGTAAGGGGATCTTCTCAAATTTTGTCTACTACTGGACATCATTATTTTTTTAGTTTTAATTGATGGTTTTTCAAAGTTTATGGTCACTTTTCAAAAGTCTTATGTTTATGATATTTTTTATTTCATTTTACAAACTTGTTGAATGAAAACTCTCTACCATTATCTGCTTATTACGAATAAATTTAGGTGGAGAGTTTTTGCGCCTTCGCTTACATCACACCTCTTGTGCGGTTGTTCATTGCTTATCTTATCCTCATACAGATGAACCACAATGAAAGATTCAACATATTATTGAAATAAGATTATTTTATGCATGCTTCGATTATGTTTCGTTTTGGGCACTATGTGTTTGAAATTTGTGTTCATTTAATTAATCATCTTCCTACACTTATCCTTGTTCATTCAACATCCTGTCATACAATCTTCAAACAACATCTTGATTATGAAAATTTTCATGTATTCGAGTGTAAGGCTTTTTTGTCTCTTAATCCTTATAATCATAAAAAAAATTCTCCCTTCTATCAAGTCATTGTATTTTTCTTGGCTATTCACCTCAATATTACAGCTACAAATTCTATGAATTGGTCCCTAGTTCAATTTATATTGCTAGGAATGTTTTCTTTAGTGACATTGTATTTCCATTCAAAACAGTATAACTTCCTCCTCCTCAACATTCTTCTAGTGCTTCACCATGGTTATTGGTTCCATTATCAGTTCAGCCCTCTTCGACAAGCAACCCACTTCTTCGACTTCCAACTTTATTGATTCTTTATCATCTAAACCTGTTATTGTGACTTGAAATATTATACCCTGTACTCAAAATTGAAAAAAAAAAATTGAGAAAAAAAAGGGAATCTGTGGCGTTAGCAGAGGGCTTGGGCCGTTAGTGAAAACTCTTTGGTGGCGGTTTCCTTATAAATATGGGTTAGGGTTTTATGATGTACTCTCTTCTTCTGACATAGTGAAAACTCTTTGATGGCGGCCTCCTTTGCCCGTGGATGTTTCCCTCTTGTTCACATTGATCAAGAGGGTTTTACCACGTTAAAATTTGTGTGTCAATCTTTCTTTCTCGTTTTATTCGTTGTTTTGATTCTTGGTCGATCCCTCACCCTATATATTCCCAACAAAACCCATCCTTTGGACCAATATGTTTCACTCGCTTGTGGCATCAAATTCTTGGTGCCATAAATGCCTTACCTGATCCCACTCTCTACAGGCAAATAGTTGGTGCCTTGAACTATTAGCCATCACACAACTTGGAATTTCCTACTCATTGAGCAATGTCAGTCAATTTAGTCACGAACCAATACCCATTAACAGGTTGTGAAATGTATTCTGCGATTCCTCAAGAACATATATCACATTGGTCTTTATATTTCTAATTGATGCTCCTTTGTATTGCATGCATACTAAGATGCTTGTTTAGAATAAGACCTCTAAACACTTTCATATCTTCTTAAATAATTCTAAACTCTAAAATCATGAACCCTATTTTAATATATTGGAGTCCTTCTAGCATTGAAATCACTTTGAATATCGTTTGAGATCAAATCTATTTGTTTGTCATGGGTCATGAAGAGATCTAACGGCTTGCGGGACTTTGACTCTACAAAGGAAAACTCTTCATCACAACTCGTGACATGATATCACGGCCCACGAATTAGGGTGAACTAAAAAATGATAGTTGTTAAATGCTTCACTTATGGCCCATGACTAGGGATAAATTGATATGCAATTATGTATGTTGTTGTTAATTTCATGATAATTCCGCATGACTCATGAGGTGTGCATGTAATGACTCGTGATGTTGTATTGTGACCCATTATAATATAAATATATGGACCACATGTGGTTATTTAGGTGTCTCGATCATTGTTTGCTCATCTAATGAACCGTGATATGATCTCTATATAACTTTGTCAAAATTGACTTCTCTACCTTGGTTGTGATAATAAGTTTTTGACTCAATATGTCAATTCACAATCCGTGATTAAGAAATATCAATATTTTGACTATAGAGTTGACCCATGTTATTGTGTAGTATTTTCTAAGCAGTTGAGTTGTTTCCTCCAATTAGTAAATATGAAAATAAATGTCAAAACTTGAGTATATTCATGACTCAAGGAAATAAAAATAAAAAACAATAAAATAGATGTGTTCTATGACAAAATTATCTAAAATAATACTAAATATAAGCCTAAATATATATTGAAATATTATGCAATAGTCCAAAACTTATATTCTTGTTTGTCCTCTAGCAAAAGTTAACGAGACTCGAGACATTTTCATCATAACTATGTCATGAAACTTAGTTGAATCAAATTCGTCTTCATCTATGCCATCAATTGTATCATAACTATAGTTGTCTTCATCAATAGATTCAGTCTTATTTAGGTTAATCTCTTCCATTTGACTGTATGCATGAAACAATATAGTCATTTCATCCTCAATAACATTAGTCATTTCAATTATATTATCATCTTGATAGTAATTATCTTGTGTCTTTCATTAGTTGTCGCACCTTCATCATTCATTTTTCCTCCATGAACAATCTACTTTTTACTTTGCATGTTGCCCTCCATTCATCACTCATAAGAACTAGTGAGCAATGTTTGCTCTCTAATTCCTCGCTAAAATGCTTGCTATTAGTTTGTTTTCAGAAAGTTATTTTTTTTATTTTATATGTGCATTCTCGCTAACCGATAGTTGATTCGCTAGTTAGTAGCAATCAAAATTTTGGTCGGAAATTTTGTAGCCAGACTACTAGCGCAATATTTAATTTATTTTAAAAAATGAGAAAGTTCTCGTGATTTTCTCATTAGGTGCTCATAAATAGCGAGCAAAAAATTTGCTCGCTAAACTTCACATTTCTTGTAGTGTTATTACAAATAGCAATAGTTCTATTGATCAATGTAACGACCCAAAATTTGAAACTTCAAACTCGCACGTGTTGATGTTGATGCATAACAAGGTTGGTTGACGCAATCAACCTTTAAAAAATAACAAGCAAAGAGAAATAAGAACCTAAGGTTCTGAAGAAGATGGCTTTATTCATTTATCATTGAATGAATAATTCTTCTTCCATACATGTTCCTTTAAAGGGTTCTAAGTATTAAAATCATACCAAGACTAGAAATTTAAGACTCTTCTATAATTAAGAAAAAATAATAAAAAGAAACAAACTAAAATGATTATTCCTATTGTGATAAGAAAATAAACTAAAAGAAAACAAACAAACTAAGTTTCTAGAACTCCTAATTTTAAGAGGACCTTTCCAACATCAGTTACCAAAGTAAACATTAACTCACACTTGTGCACCTTACAGTAAATATGCACTATGTACTAACACCTCACACAAACACTCTACTCATGCACACAACACTTGTGAATTCACTACGCAATACATACCATAAGAAGCACACACTCCGACCCTCTTGGTAACTATAAACACTTGGAGCTCGTAAACACACTCTAGACTACTACGAGTACTTGGCAACTCTAAGTATCATACACAAAAGATGTAGCAATGATATAACATTTGCTTGAAGTCTTGGTCGATCAATTAGAAACTTCTATAATATAAGCTACTAAGTAAAAATTAAGAAAGGTCATGAAGCTCCAAGGAAGTGAAGCTTTAAGATCATTCTTGAAGTTAGTCTTGATCGTTTAACATTCTCCATCAACACTAACTTCTTATTTGTTGTTAATCATATCAAGTAGTCTTGCTTGGATAAAATATCTCATCATTATTGAGTTCATTATGACAAGAGAAATCTTGAGTAGCTATTTGATTTGCATACTGATTTGTGCTAAGAGTAAAATAAATATTGCTAGTAAATGTATTAATCATATCAAGTAATAAAGATGTGAGCCGAGTATCATTTTCATGAGGACTAATATTAACTATCTATCTAATTCCATAAACAAATAGGAAATAAAATGTGTTTGGAAGAAAATTAGTTTTGAAAAGATAAAGATAAAAAGAAAAGAAAAGTTTTGATGAAAACAAGTACTAGGTCAGGATGAGATAAGATAAGCATAAATTTTGTTTCACCGCGAGGTTAATTGAATAATAATTTTCATTTAAACTTTTAGATGGATTAGGATCTACCCAAAATATGGTTTTCTCTCCAAAACAAATTAACTACATTAACCCCAAATAAACTTGACGGTTCCCCTCTAGGATGACAACCTTATCCACTAAAATTAAGATACATTAATATTGTATCTCCTAAATTATCAATTGTTCCTTTAAAAAATGATATTTAATAGATCACACATCCAATGCATTTCTCTTGAGGATGCTATCAAGATATGGCATATAATGCTTCAACTCAAAGTAAAAAAACTAATTTAAAAAAAGAGAATTTAGAAAATGATATGGCATACTATTCTTATCCAAGATTATCGTTAAAATAAATATCTGAGTCAATCAATGAAAAAGTATTAAACACAGTTCATGTCCACAAGAGTACTAAATAAAAAATAAATTCAATTAAACCAAGGGTTCAACGAGTTTTTCTTTACAATAAACTTACTCCATATAAAACAAAAGTTACAATATGAGATCATTCTTCAAATTGAGTTAGAGATGAAAGAAATTAAATTATGGACTAAGAGCACCTTGACATGGTCTTTTCCACTTCCTATGTACAAAAATATTTCTTGAGAACTTCTCTCTAGGCGTTGATATTTTCTTCAAGTTTGTAGCCTATAATTCGGATATATTGCATAAAAAATGAATCTATAGGCTCGTATAACTTAGACTTGTTGCATAATAGAAGTCCCAAGCATTTTGGAGTTGAAATCACCAATTTTGATAAGGTTTCAACCTAAAATAAGCTTATCTCAAAATTTTATTTCATCAAAATATAAGATTTAATAAAATTTCATTCCAAACAACTTTCTTTAAGATTTTTCTTTTCGGCCTGTGATAAGGATGTCACGACCGTGACCGGGTCCTAAAAACTGATTTTTCAAATTGTCACAACCCATGAAAGTAGTTTCACGTCCATGACCAAATTCAAAAATTCAATGTCTTCATGTCACAGGTCGTGATATGGTGTCATGATTGTGATATTCAAGTGATAAACTCCCTAGTCGTGATAATAATGTTGAAGGTCATGAAAAAGGAAAAAAAATGATTTTTGGGTTGTCACAACTGTGATGGTCTTTCACGGGATGTAGTAGCCTAGGTGAAATTGGGAGGTTGAAATTGTGATTCTAGCCTTATTAGCTTAGAATTAAGTGAAACTTTTTTAGTGTTCCTGTATTTTCATCGCGTGCCTCCTAGATAATAAAACAAAAACTTGGATAGTTTTATGACTCAAAATAAATGAATGCAATTAACCAAATAAAATGATGCATGTTATGCAAAAAATTGTGAAAATAAACTAAAATGATATTAAAAATATGTATAATTATGCATTCATCACATAGCTTGCCACCTTGTGTGTCAATTTGCATAAGGCATCCTTCAACTTTGAGACTAACTTCCAATTAGTTTAACTCAGTTCTAATGTTCGGGTATCTATTTTTCGTATCTTTTCTTCTTGTATCTTCATATGTTTTAAGATCTTTTAAGAATTTGATCAAAGCAATGTTGCCATACACTGAACTTGAGCTCTTTTGCTTAGTATTTCTTACTTGTGGAGCCTATCCTTCTTTTGATTTGATGAGTCGAGCTTTGTAGATATTCCTTGAGATTCCACTAATCGCCAAAGCTTTGTGATCATGAATCTTCCTCTTCGTAGGATAAACTTCTATATTAAGCTCCCCATTGATATGGGCATCTACCTCATCTACTTCTATATTCGTCTCGTTAACATCCTTGTACTTTTCATTTATAGCATAAGAATGCTTCTCTGTCATTTCTAAGTGTGACTCCAACCATTTGTTTAGCTAAAGTTAGTTGAGTAAGCCAACCTAGCTTGTGTTGCAACTATGAACCCATTGTATTCAAGCTCAAGTCGTGAATAATAATTATCCTCATCCTACATTCACCAATTTTTTAATCAAGATCTAGCTAAGATATTTTAAGGTAAGAAATTTTTACCTTCGTGAAGTACTAGCTAATCATCGTATTTCCCTGCATAAGTCGATTCTCCAATAGTTAAAGATGACCAGCATTCTTCTTAGAGAATAGCAAAATGCGTACATCCCAAGCAAAATTTGATGTCTCCACATCATTATGTGCTCTAGCAACTTCTCCTTTATTGTGATCTTCAATATAAAACATAGTTTTCCCTACTTTGATGTGTCATTTTCTTGATATTTAAGTTTTGTAGGTGTCACCGTGTTGCCCCCCATCGATTATCTCCCACAAATGTTACCCATGCAAGACTTTATGTAGGTCTTCCAATAACTATAATTTTGATTATTTAATTTCCTAATTCATATGCCACGCACATTTAATATATATCATGGTGACTTGTTGGATGTCTTGTAGTCAACCAAGTAAGTGCAGTTTTGAACTCAATCACTTCACTTTCTCATATTGTACACCAGCAAAACTTCCTTCACCTTAGTCTCGCACATCCTCGCACTGACAAACTCTCAGTGTACTGGTAGAATATTTTATAGGAGAAAATATATCATTTAAGTATAATTATATTTGAAGAATGGATATCGACTCACATTTGTGCACCTTATAGTTAATATGCATTACGTACTACTCCCTCACACAAACACTCAACGTGCACAACTCTTGTACACTCACTTCACAATACACACCATAAGACGCACTTGGAGCTCATAGACACACACTAGACTACTACAAAGAGCAGTTGACCAAAAGTACCATACATCAAATGTTGCTTACATCTCTTATTTATAGCAACAATATGTCAGTTGCTTGAAATCTTTAAAAGTCAACCAAAAACTTATAGCATATGAGATGCTAGGGTTCCTCATCTTTGAACCCAATGGTGATGCCCCTCATCAATGTTAAATAATTTACGCTACCCATCCGAAGGGGCACGTGTTCTGGGCATCCTTCATTTTTTATCATGCCTTGCGACCACCTTTTGTATTTTTTATTTTGTAAGTTTGGATTGGACTGTAAGCGTTTAACCAATAAATTATGTTAGAAGTATATAATTTGGAATAAAAATTTACCCATCATCTTCAATTAGCGGACTACTATTTTTTGGTCAAAGGTTTTGGTAAATTAGAGAGAGAAAAATGAGCATATCATATGTATGGCATCATGATGGATTCATAGAATATATAATGATTCTATTGTGAAAAATAATTATATAACGACATTTAGATTGCAAAAATTTCTTGAGCAACTCACTTTTGCTGATGGGAGGATTTGGAGGGGGAAACGACTACACGCACTCCTTCCTTTCAGGAAGAGACGCAAATGAGATAAAGACCTATATGCCTTACGTCATCAACGCCATTACTTCCGCTGTTACGGTAAGTTTTATTTATAATCCTTCTCCACATTGTCAACTTTGTCAAATATTTTAATATTCAGTTATCTATACAAGGAGACAAAGGAATTCATGCATATATATGATGTCTTATACAATCAATATACATATTGTATCATCATACACATTTTTACATTGAGATGAAATACACATATATATATTGTTAGGAACTAATTGAATTTGGTGTGAGGACGGTGGTTGTTCCTGGGAGCTTTCCAGCTGGATGTTGGCCGAGCTATCTGACCTATTTCGAAAATGAAAGTAGAAAAGAAGACTACGACAAGAAAATGGGGTGCATCAAGTGGATGAACGAATTCATGGAGAACCACAACGAGTTGTTGCAGGTTGAACTCCACAAGCTTCGCCAACTACACCCAGAGGCCACCATCATCTATGCTGATTATTACAATGCTGCCTTCAGGTTCTTCCAAGCACCACAACAGTTCGGTGAGGGCTCAATTTGCTCTCTTCTTTTCTCATGTGAAGAAGTCTCGATTATCAAATTTTGAAAGCTGAAAAAAGGATAAACTAAATATTTTGAAATTATAATCAGCTCAACAGTGCTAGCTAAGGATGGCTAATTAACTTTTTTCAAGTGCATAACACGTATATGTGTGCAAAATTTATTATTATTTTTTAATCAATTCCTTATTTAATTATGCAGGCTTTGAAGCGGATCCTCTGGTTTCATGTTGTGGAGTTGGTGGCCGGTACAATTTTAATGAGTCTGTCGTCTGCGGGAACGATAACGCAACCTGGTGCAAAGATCCATCAAAATCCATCTCCTGGGATGGCAGGCACTTGACGGAGGCAGCTTATAGACTCATCTTTGAGGGCTTATTGGGACAATATACTACACCCTCAATCTCAAAGTTATGCCCCCACATTAACATGAAGAATGTGCCCCCAATTCAACAAGATTATCTTATGTAGTTTATATACTTCTAACTAATGTTCAAGAAATATTTTTTTTATGTATCATTAATTCAATTTCTACTTTTAATCTTTATCAATCAAATAAGAAAAAAAATGGTGATGTTGCAGCTTGATTTTAGCATCAAGATGAGCTTTCCAGGCAGAGGATGCTTCCTTTCCGATTCAACTTTAACTTTCCTTGCAATTTGTTAAAACTTGTGCCCACAATGGACCAAGATGTGCCATGTTATGGACATAACTGCAACATCAGCATAGTTACATGATATCCATCATGTGATGTTGATGTATCGGTGTAAATATTACAAGAATAACTTAATTCAGTGACAAAAAATGACGTCGCTAAACCGTCGTTAGATTATCGTTAGAAAAATAGTGATGATTTTATGACAATGTCTTACTGTCACTAAATCTTAGTCACTATTAGCGATGGATATATTTTGTCGCTATATTGTCCTTGGACTATCGCTGACTTGTCATTGAATCGTCATTAGTTTCCATGTTTTTAAAAACTGAATGACTTTCCATCACTAAATAGTCACTAAGCTGTCTTAAAATTGTCGCTACTCCCTAGTTAAAACTGTCGCTAATCAGTAGCTAAACCATCTTAAAGTTGTCATTAAAGAATTATCGCTAATTACTATATTTAATCGCGACGCTATTGTAAAGTATCGAATAAATTTCGTTTAAATCATTAATAGACCATCGCTAAACTATCGCTAATGTGTCACAAAGTATCAAACCAAAAAAAATAACAGCAAAAATTGTCACGATCTGTCGCTAATTTATCGCCAAATCATCATTAATTATGAAAAAAAAATTTACGTAAAACCTTATATATAATAGATATCATCGCATCCAACATACATATAATCCATGCACAAGACAATAAATATCTCATATAAAAGTACTAACAATCACATCACATCAAAGTATCACAACACAAGTTTCTAATACAACAAAGTTTATTTGTCACACACAAAAGAGTCTAATCGTCAGACGGAGGAGTGTGATGAATAGATCGGTCGCAAATCAAACTCAGGACCTCCAGCAATAGTGGCATAACCTTATCATCTATGACCTCTACCACAAAGTCCCTCATCTCAGGCATAGTCGTAGGGGCGGATGCGACGGTGAACTGCATGAAGGACCAGCGATAAAAGAAGCACTCACTTGCAAACACAATCGACCTAACACACGAAGTTGACCCTTCTTAGTAAGTCCTACAACTTTTTTTCATACCTTCTCGTTGACTACAGAGTATTCGTTAGCATTATCCTCGTACTTCTCCAACATTAGCAAATGATATGCCTCTTGCAAATGAAAATAGTTAATTCCATAGGACCATATCAAATATTTAAGGAGAAATATTTGAAATGAGTGTTATAAAATATAATGTAATTTCTTTTGCTTACTTCGAGATGAATTTGTTGGCCTTTTTATTGGTGTAAACTTCTTTGTACACCATTCATAAGTCAATTTTGTCGTCACTTGCTAACTCCCACAACAATCACATTTCACATATTAAACAATTTACTTGAACTATTTTATAATAAGATTCAAAATTATGATAATTTAAAAAAATATCATTTTTTATTTATTCTCTGTGAACTCAATAGAGCCTCCACAACAGTGTGTCACATCCGGCTTAGACAATCTATTTTTGCCGGTTATTAACTTCTCCTAATTTTTGAGTGACGCCCTGTATTGAAAATGATAAGTGTCGAAAAAATATAAATCTAATCCAACTATTAATTACCAAGTTTCGAAAAGAGAAGATCAACATTATGTAGTATTCTTGGATAAAAATGAGCGTTGCTAGAAAAAATATTTGAATATTGTAACAGAAATATCCCTCTTATTACTATTAGAATTTGACTTTAGTTTGAATCAAGACTTACCGCATACATAACAACTTTTTAATTATCTATGCTCCTTGTAATACAACATGTAACGTTTGTGACAAGCATCAAATTCTGGTACTCTAATTCAAGTTCACTCATCATTCTCTTACATTTATAATAGTTTTCATGAAGTTTTTCAGAGGTAGAAAATATACTCTTGATAATACAAATTATTCTGTCAAAGCACTTCACACTCATATTATATTCAGACTTCAAATTCATCAATTGTGAAACAAAAGATAACATTATTGCTCGCAACCATTCCAAAGAGGCTCATCTATATTTTTTTTTAAAGATTAAAAAAATTTGAAGCTCAAGGATTTAGAGTTTCTTATCTTTGTTCATGCTCTCGATAAAATCTAATATCAACTTCTACATCTCGCACCATATCAATGTATGAATTTGTCAAAGAATCCACACAATTGACTTGATTACTTGAACTTTCTTCTTTTCAATATTTTTCACCATGCAATGTCCAATTCAAGTAATCCATCCAAAAATCCTTCCGATATAAATCCATCTCGACATAATATCTTAGTTTCAGTTTCTTATTCTTACAATTCGCACATGGACAACGAATACGACCAAGAGAATATGTTGTACCTCGTTCTTCATATGCAAATCTTAAGAATTTATCAACTTCATCCTTAAAATTTACATGAACATATCAATTATCATCTTTCCACTTAAAAATTCAACTTCGATCAGGTCTCATTATACTACATAAATATGAACAAAACATGATTAAATATGAATTAAACATAATAAAATATGATCAAATATTAACTAAATATGATTAAATATGAACTAAATATAATTAAATATGAACAAAACATGATTAAATATAAATTAAATTATAATAAAATATTAACTAAATAGGTGTGAAGATGACGTCGGTCGTATTTCTCTATATATGTGAGGAGGGCAGCCGTAGGTGTGAGTAGGGCTATCGCGCCCTCCTCATTGTCAAGAGGGCCGTTGTGTCGTCCTCAATGTGAGGAGGGCCATCGGCGCCCTCTTCACAGTGAAGAGGACGCCATCCACCCTCCTCACAAAGGCCGCGGTGGCCCTCCTCAAAGGACACCGGTGAGGAGGGTCGTCGGTGCCCTCCTCATAGTGAGGAGGGTGCTAACGCCGCTGAGAGGAGAGGAGGTCGAGGGAGGTGAGGGAGAGCCATACCTATGGCATACGGATGGCAAATGACGGCGACGGGCGACACATGGCGACGGACGTCACAACGTCGACAACACAACAACAGAACAAAAAAGGAATCTACTTTTTCAAAATATGAAGAAGTTCTCATAGAACTTCCCAAATCATGTGTTAATAGCTCAAACAATGCGGGACTACCACGAGACTTCCGTTCTTGAGAAAGACTGAAAGGACTTTATGGCATGGGAATTAGTGTGAGAACATAAATCATCGCTAGTATGTCGCTAGTTTCAAAAAAAATTAATTACAAGAGATAATGACTACTTAAAATTTATCTTCAAACCATCGCAAATTCCATCATTATTAACGATAAAATCTTTTCGTCATTATTCTCGTCACTAATCGTCGTAATTATTTTCTAAAAAATAATTTATTTATTTTATTTGTTGTTAATTTGTCTCCAAATTGTCACTATTGGCAACGAGTTAGCGATAGAAATTTTTGTCACTAAACTTTTATCACTAAAACTCATTATTTTGTAGTGGTTATGTTTTAATTGTAAATTGCTCTATATAAAAGAAGTACCTTCTCTTTGGAATGTGCATAAATGTGACAAGAGGCCAACGTAATTCCACCATGATCTTTTATAGAGTATTTGGATTATGGTATTAGGACGACTTTTCATTTTATGATTACAATCTTGACAATGATAATGAAACAACGTAGAAAACTCTTCATCGATTTTATTCGCTGCAAAATATATCAAAATACTAAATTATATTATATCAATTCGACAATTCGTTCATAATTTTTTTTAGCTTTTCTTCGATAGGATTTTTTTATTTAGTTTGAGTCACTAATTTGTTAAGAATTTATAGCTATCGGTGGCTTGGCTCATATATATATTTTCGACCCTTTGGAGAAAGCAGCATTTTGGTAGGACCTAGTGAGCTACAAACTCAATAATCTACATTAACATCATATTTCAATTCATGTGGTGGTCTCCATATGAATTGTTGAATTTATTGCCACCATGCAAGCCTACTTAATTAACCTCTTCGGTCTTATTGTTTTATCAAGGATTTATAGCTTGTTGAAATAAGTCTTTGTAACAAAAATTATTTATTTATTTGATATTATTTGCTATAATGTGCATGAGATAATACACGTCGACATTTTTATGTATTAAAAAATTGATAAAAAAACTGAAATACAATATAAAAATTAATACCACAAGGCTTGAAGGTATTTAAGCAGGGCGAACCAGGCTTTAACCCAAAAAATAGGATGTTTTGTTGTTAAATAAATACAAGTATGGCAAATACAAAAAAAATGGATATGTTCATATTTCATATGATTAAATATTTTGCTTCTTTGTTAATATTATATAATATTATAACATGGCATAACCTTGCAATTTTTATGGATAATAATCTTTAATATTTTTACCTCTTCAAACTTTGTAGGTACGGTAATCACCAAACTTGGGGCTAAAATGACTTTTTCACTTTAGTTTTCTTTATTTTTTTATTGAATTGCTTAAGATTAGAAAATATGCATCATTACTTTCAACGTCACAAAAAATCACCTTGTAATAGTAACAGAAAAGAAAATCAACCAGTAATAACAACAGAAAAAACATAACACTTACTGCAAACTTAAAGTTGAACGATAGTTTTGTTGGGTACGCAAGGAACTTAAAAGGGCGTGCAATCAAGAAACACCAAAAAGCACGTCGCTCCAAACGATATAAAGCAAAAAAAGAAAAGGTGATAAGCTTTCGTACGTTATTGGACATAGGGTCCCATGGATATTAGATAAGTTTCATTGGAAAAAGAAAATGAATTTGAATTTTAAATTCAAATTTTTTTTAGATATTCAAGTTATGATATATATTTTTTTTTAGTTCATTCCGGCCTCGTTCACCCAAATTATGAAGTGGATCACTAAAATGTAATTGAAGATGCATTGCGAATGAAAAAAAATTGTCCGCTTTAAATTTTTGACCCGCACGAATTTAAAACACGTCATAAATAAATGAGAGACAATCACTTATAAGCACATCATCACCTTCTTATTTTGTCCTTGTGGGATTATCCTTTGGTCTTTATCTTAGGTCATTATATTCTTCCTCCCTCGAAGGCTTAACATCCTCGTTGAGAGGTCCCCACATGGTTCAAGTGAGCACGCGAAATCGGCTCAAATACCATTTGTAATGTTTCCGTCTCTATTCATGAAATTGTCCGCTTTGGATCTTGGCTGCACGGATTTAAAAATTAAAATGCGTCATGATAATTGGAAGGCAATCATTTATAAGTTCATCACCACCTGCGTATTTTATCTGTAAAATCATCCATCGACCTTTCTCTTAGGTCATTACACATATTGACCTGTTAGCAATAAAATGGCTATAAAAAGTGAACAATTATGAAATTAAGGACGACATAGTATGAAATGATGAACACACGTACTCATCGACCCATATGTCATTTGAAACAATAAACAAACAGAAGCATTATTTTACATAACAATATGTGGAGTTAAGATACATGCATAAAAAAACAACACATCTGAACTTTTTCTTTCTTTTCAGCGTTAGAAAAGAAATTATTTTCCCCCTAAAAAATGCAATGTATATATAGTTGTGGTCACCCCATTTATTAATGTAAAATGAAATATGCAACTTAATATATTTCCATTAGTTAATTAGTAACATTGTCCTCCTCGTGGTCGTCCAACGTCCACTTCCCGTCGGCTCCCTTCACCATCGACTTGTTCTTCTCTACCCACCATGACCCGGGAACCAAGTACTCATCCTTCAGCGCGTCCAGGGTCTTGTTAACCAGAGCCAAGTTCCTGTCCACCAACAGCTTAAACGCTTTCTTGCTCCCCTGCGTCCCGGCCACGCCATGCATGTAGGCCTCCAAGCTGTGCCACGAGATGAGGTCTCCGGGGGTCTTCAGGTACGGTGACTTGCTCGTGTCGATCAGCAGCTCGACGCCGACGTCAGCGTAGCCGATCGGCGGGTAGAATGGGACGAGATCGGTCGCGTTGCGAACTCGCAGCAGGTTCAGGTTGGGCATCGTCGAGTAGAACTTCTTGAAGGCGCTGTCACCCACGCGAGGGCTGGCGAATACGAAAGCGGCGACCGGGCAGCCGGCGTTGCTGGGACGGCCGTTGGGCTTGTTGATGCCGTTGGCGACAATGTCGAGGGCGTTTAAGGTGGCGAGCGAGGCGCCGAGGCTGTGGCCGGTGACGGTGATGCTGGTCTCCTCGTCCTTGTACTGGTCCATCAGTCTTCCCACCTCTTGGAGTACCTGCATGTTGGGACGGACATGAGAAAAACAATTTTATTATCAAATCAAAACAACTAATTAATATGAAATAATCTTTTTTTAAAATTATGTAATAAGTGGTTTAAGAATTTATAGCTGATTTAATAGGCATGTTTTTATTTTATTTTATTTTATTTTATTTGCTTATATTTTTCAATTGCCACTGTAGGCAAGGAAAGGCATCCATTAGTTCTATCTACCTGCATTGCAACGGCATTATATTATTCTTCGTATCATTATTGATTAAACGTTCTCTAATTTTATTAGTAATTCGTTATCAAATTTTATTAAGAATACATAATACTCTCCGAGCCCCCGGTAAAGAAAGTTATCGAGGATCTCCGACTCTACTTCGCATTCGCCCATAGATGAGCCATAAGCAAATTGCCCCAAATGGGAGATTAATCCATGAAGATGATAGATGAGAATCACAAAGAGGATTAAACCCATTGGAGATATGCGGATGCGGAGATGTGGATAAGAGACGAGATTATATCTTTCCCTTATTTTTTATTAATCAACTAGAAAATCTTAAATCTTATAGAATAGAAAATGGAATAAAAAATAAATAGGTTATAAATCAAAATTTAAGTCAAATATGATTCTAGTTAAACTCTAATAAATTCTCTATGAGACTAGAATTCCTCTTATGATAATATAACTATCATACCATGTCAATAAATTCAAATAAGCATGATATT